>JAHBCN010025081.1:0-11440 GCA_019359885.1 Listronotus oregonensis | reverse complement strand
TTTGTAAGGAGTGTTCTCATCTTTTTTGTAGCTTATTGCCCCATTCCACAATTCCAAATGAGTAAGTGAGTGCGGAGCATGCGTATGTATTAAGCGCCTTAAACATTTTTTTGTTGTTTAGATAAGTTTTTCCCCAGAGTAAATTTTGGGGAGGAATATCTTTCCATACTCGATTTTATAACATTATCAACAGAAATAACATTTAAAATTTTTTCAGCAACGACCGCGAATTTTTTAATAGCAATTTTCCAACTTAAAATTGACTCCATTGAAGTTAGTACTATTGAATACAGTGCGATTCAATTCAGCCGAATGCATTGTAACAACCCCTAATATAAAGTGGATTACGTTAACACCAAAAAAAAACCCCAAAATAACTAAACAATATTTCTAAAATAAAAGCATTAACATGGGGGGGGTTCCCCGTATAATCGGTATATCATAATGGGGAGTAATTTGGGGATAAAAATTTGGGGGTTTTTGTATAATCGGTGTAGTAACTGTTAATTAAAATATACATTTAAAAAAAAAAAACGGCATCAGGGGCCAGGCTTCAAAATAATCAATAACATAAACACAGTTGCCTTTATATAAACTTGGGCCGAGAATCGTAGTAGTATCGACACTACTGAAATCCCCTTGCCTCCCAAAAGGGGGGCTGCCCCTCACCTGTGTTACGTAGTGGGCTTCATATAATGCGCCATACTTGTATATATATATATATATATATATATATATATATATATATATATATATATATATATATATATATATATATATATATAAAAGCTTTATTACCAAAAATTTTTAAAAAAAAAAATGCAAGACTTTCCCCAAAATGTCTTTAAAATTCTCTGAAGGAAAAAATTTTTATCAAGCCTGTTTCAAAGATTTTTAATGTTTTCTCTGTATATTCTAAAATTAAGTCAAAGTTACTAAACCAAGACAAACTCTATAGGATATAACAAATAGCAATTCATTTTTCCCCAAGTATATAATCAGAAAGAACCCAAAAACCTTATCAGTATATCAAAAAACCCAAGTCTGATATTATTGAAACGGAAATTCTACAAATTTATAATAACTTCATTTTAAAGTAAACAAATAGTTCTAAATGTAGCTGTTCATACAAATGTTGATTCAACTGGGTGCTATTTTTATGTTCTTGTTTTTGACTAAAAGTAACTTATTACAGTTATTGCATTTTTGTGATTATAGATATGTTTTATGTTGTGGGGGTTTTTTTTATGATGGTTACTTACTTGCTAAAATTTTAATCCTTATACTTCCAAGATGGAAAAAGATCCTATAGGAAAAAGAGTATAAGGATGGAAATTTTTTTGGAAATACCCAACAAGGGCTTTTAAATTCATGTGTTTAATTGACAGCTATAAAAGAAACATGATATAATAAATACTATAAAAATTATTTAAAAGTTCAAATATAACAAACCATTAATTATTACAGCTTTTTTGCCTATGACAATGAGATATTACTAATTTGTTTAACTAAATCCATATGGTAAAACCCCGTCAGGTTTATTGGTAAATATTTCTAACAGTCTTTGTTTTTCTTCACGGGCAAAATAATAAATCTGCAATTCTTTGCCAGACATTGTGCTTCCTTTTTTAGGATATTTTTATCATATTCTCCTCTCATTAACACAATACCCTTATCATTTTAAATTCCCCTATAGTGAGTAAAGTTAAACTTCCCCGGGGCATTCTCTTTATGAACTTGAAAGTAAAGTAAGGGTGTAAAATGAACAGTGTTATTTTTTCAAACTGACACATTATAAACTCATAACCTTGAGTTCGAGGTAAGGGAAACAGAAATGTTGGATACTTTACTGATTTTTCTTCTAACTTTTCATAATCCTCAGAAGGATGGGGGGCCCAAAAAACAATCCTTCTGCAAATGGTACTGTTCCCAGATGGATTTAATTTCATCTGCAGATTTGTCTTTTATCAAATCAACTTTCATAATTTTATCAAGCGGTTCGCTTGAGTTTGAGATTGTGAAGACATTTTCTCTTTGGGTTGTAAAAGTTGAGAATACTGCCGATTCTTTTGATTTAAATTTTTTTGCCTTTCTGGTCCAAACCTTGGATTCGTTTTTTAAATTCCCCTTTCCCGGGGGTGTTTTTTGAATCGGTTAATTTTTTTTTGCGTACTTATCATAATAAGGATTACCTTTAAATTTCCAAAAATTTCCCCGATCTTTCTTGGGGTAGTCATGATTTTTTTTTAAAAAAAACCTAAATGAACCTCGATACAAGATTGTTCGCATTAAAGACGATAGTTGCATTTTTCGATGTTCCGACTAGCTCACCTAAAAAAGAATAAGGTTCTTTAAAAAAAAAATTAAAAAAAAAAATACTTTATTTTTAAACATCCCACCGAAGTTAAAAAAAATGGGAACGGGACACCAAATTATGAGGATTATTAGTATGGATTGTAAAGGAAGGGGGTCAAAGGGTCCCCCCTCTTTTGGCTGTTTTGCTAAAAAAATGGCTCCCATTAGGAACCCTGGTGTAGCTAAGGGAACCAATGACCTTGACCGCAATATACGGGGGGTAAAAATTAGGGGTGCTCACAATTTTAATGGGCAATAGTGGAGTCAAAACAAGTCGAAAAGTTTATATGACATATGTGTCAAAACGAGGTATGTACAGATTTTTGTCTAATGGCCGGTTGCACCAACACTTTTTGCGACACTTAAGTTGTTCTTAAGCATTAACTGCCCCTTAAGTTTTAAATGTTTCTTGCACCAGCTGAAATTAGTCCTTAATGGTCCCTTAACTTTAAGTGTAGGATTTTCTGTACTTAATGATCCCTTAAAGCTGTATTTTGGCGCTTCAGACGCGATAAGCTGCTTCTAGCGGTGTTATTCGGGCGAACAAGTCATGACGTTGCGCTTAAAGACGCTTGAAGCGGAATCAAGCGTCCTCCAGGCACGCCGCCAGCAAAATTTGTGCTTGAAGCGGGGATTGACAAATTGAAAAATATAACCAAACATTTTGGTCTGTGGTGTCTGGTGGGTTTTCCAATTTTATTCAAAAATGTCGGAACTGTTTAAATTTGAATTTGATACAATATAATGTTTTTCGATTCATCACGATTAAAAAAATAATATTTTGAACTATAAACTATTTCAAAAACCCAGGTTATATGCTCGACTTCAGACAGCTGCTAAATGTCGGAAATTAATTTTCGCGTTTAAAATTGATGACGTAGCGCTTAAAGCTGCTTCTTGGCGTGTCTTAAAGACGCCAGGACGCCAAAATACACCTTTAAGTAATTTGAAGTTGACATTTGACAAATAATTTGTTTACTGTTTATTTATTTTTCGTTTGTTTGCAGTTTCAAATAATTAGTTTGATAAAAATTATGTAAAAACGAAGTTTTTAAACAATGGTGTTTTGGATTGTGATATTATAAATGCGATGTTAATTAGATTTCCAAGAAAAATGTAGAGACAGTGAATTTTGATAACTTGTGGCAATTTTGAGATTTATTTACCTTTTTTATTCTTTTTGGACATTTTTCTGTTATTTTTAAAAGAACTGTTTTGACGAGATGGATAATCTTACATTTTTCAAAAGGTTCAAATTAACAAAACCAACAGTGCTCAGCTTACTTGAGCAAATCAAAGATGAGCTTCAGTTTAAACATGACAAGTTTGTATTTGCTTTTAAATTTTAAGTATTTACTTGTAAATTAGGAATATTTCATTTGTTCATATAAAAATAAAAGTTTTTTTTTATGATGTATTTGTGTTTTTATTTCATATTGACAATAATTATTCCCTTTTCATGGCCGTAAAGAAAGGCGCCCTTGATCTTTTTTTCCCATATTGTTTTTGATTTTACAAAAAAAAATCACAAACTAACGACTGTTTTTTGGGTTTAAAAATGAAAAAAATAGTTTTAATTATTTACAAAGATTCAAGTCGGATTACTTCTATCATTTAAATGACACACAAACTAGAAAAGGAAAGATATAATATCAGTTAATTCTGATTATTCGCGTTTTAAAGGCCAACAATAAAAAAAAAAGAACGATGTAAGTTGCCATCTTTCTAAGTAGTCTTAGTTAAGTTGCAATAAAAATCTAATGGTGAAAGGAAAACAATTTAAGTTACCCTTAATTTTAAGAGCTTCTTAATAAAGGTCTACTTAAGATACTTTTGGTGCAACCGGCCATAAACGATGTCAAAGTTAAGAACTTTGAAAGCAGTTATTTCTAAAAACCTTAACAACTAAAAAAATTTTTTTCCTAATCGCTTATCAGTGGATACAATTAAAAAAAATAAAATAATTTTAATAATTTTTCTCCCAGTTAAACATTTAAAAAACAATTGGCAACAGAGCTACCCAGAAGTTTATGTTAGTTCGTGAAGTATATAGTCAGTTGTACATTGTGCTTACCCGTCCGGCCGCAATATATTTGTTTTTAAATTGGAAAAATATGTCGATATGTTTTAAATTCAAGACCAACGTATTTCAAGTGTACCAAAGAGTTATAGTTATGAAAACGGAATGGGTGTGACCGAAAAATCTAAATTAAAAAGTGCTGTTTTAAAGCATTATAATTTGTATTTTTAAAATGGATATTATTAAGCCTATTATTGTGAAAAGTAAAATTATTTTTTAATTACAAATAAAAACAAAACAATAACTTATTGTTTTTTACTTAAATTTAATTCCAAATTTAATATAAAAATAAATGGCAAGAAGTTATTTTTATTATTTGTATATAAATAAACATCTCTTTAAAAAAAGTGTAAATATGTAAAACCTCGGGAAAAACGTTTGCCGTTGCAGTTTACTGCAATGAAGTGTTGCCAACTTTTTTAAACTTTGCAAGCCATATTTCGAAAAAAAATTAACTTTTGACCCATATGTTTTTGGGTTTTTCGACTTGTTTTGAGCGCCACTATCACCCATTAAAATCGTAGCATCATACTTTTTACACCCTGTATTAAAGTGAATTTTAAAAGGGCCTCTGGAACACAGCCCCTCTTAATTCACTGCGATTTGAGTGCCATTTTTGTAACAGAGTGGGTGAACCTTACTTCTAGAATCCATGATTATCAGTTGGTCCTAAGCAACGAGGTTAGAAATAGTGCTTTTCATCACAATTTTTTTGTGCGCATGCGTCATTATCCGCCATTTTTTCGTACTGTTTTTTGTAAACAAGCATGTTAAAGGGCCTGTAAACACATATTTAAAATAAGAAAATACTAAAAAGTATAATTATTGAAGAAAATAAATACGAAAATAAAGAAAAAAATGCCTTAATTAGCAAATAGGTTTTTTTAATCGATTATTATAATGATATCAGTACGAAAAGGAACGAAGAAGCGGTGTTGTTATGGAGTATGTAAGAGTGATACACGCTATAAATCACTTAATAATACAATACAATTTAATCAATATAACAATTGTTTATATGTGGTAGGCCTAATTAGAATAAAATTATTGATACTTTTTATATAGTAAAGAAGTAATGATGCCTAACCTGTCAATCAGCTCACTTCTTTTTCCTTTTTAAAGACGTCCATAACATTTAAGCTACCTTTTTAATTGTGTACAATTATGGGCTTTAACTGAATTATAAATCAGTGAAGCACCATCAACGATTTTTTCCAGTAAATGATTTAATTGGGGAGATGATACTGCATTCCCAGCCATTGTCGATCAAAACAGTACGACACTTTTGAATTGCCGCCATTTCAACATTGCGACTGCGCTTGCGCTTGTCACATGATGAAAAGGCCTATAACCTCGTTGGTCCTAAGTCGCTTTGATTGATTGTTCCGTTTTTTGGCTTTGATTTCTTCCAGGAAATAGTTTGCCAGCTCTCCCCTTTCCAGACACGCGTTGCGGGCAACGTGAGCTTTCCCAGGCTTCGTCAGTGAAATCTCTGGAAATTCTCACAAAACTTAAAATTCCCTAAAATATTTAATTATCTTTGCAAGGCACAAAAAATGGAAGTTCGACCAGGAAACTGCTACTGGTATCACGCATAACCGTTTTCTGTCAGTACTGCTTCTTCCTGCTGAGCGCGCAACCATCTTCCGCCATTAGGAAAATTTCTCGTGCGTGGGGCTCTCAAAAAGAAACATATATAGGAATCTTCGTTCACAGCCCTTGGCCCCAGAAGAAGGACTCCATCGTTTGGTTTGAGTTTCTCCTTGATCCCCGATGGTAAAAGCTGTTGATACAGCGCCTTCAGCCGCCTTCCCGGAAAAAACTATGTAGTTTTCTTATCGCAAGCACTTCACTGATCGGAGGTCAAACAGGAACTACCCTAAGTCGCTTTCCAGCTACCATCTGTTCTGCGTTTGAAGCGCATGAGTTTAATGGCTTTAGCCTAAACGCCTACTTATCTCTGGCTTTAGCGTTCGTGCTTTAAACGCCACATGGAATGTGACGGAACTTACTTTTACCTAACCTTAAAAACTTTTCTTTCTTAACATGTTTGGGGTTAAAACAACCCCATTGGCCTGTAATTTAATACGTTCCGCCAGGTCTCCCCTTTCCAGACTCTGCCTTCCGGGGCTTTGTAGTGGAAAAACTGGATGCGGGTTCGAAGCCCCCAGAAATTCCCCTTAAATTTTATAAAATCAAAAGTTTTTCAATGTCAAATGTCATGAAAGGCACAAACAATGTTGTTCCGACCAGGAAGACTGCTACTGGTATCGCGCATAACCATTTTCTGTCAGTACTGCTCCTTCCTGCTGAGCGCGCAACCATCTTCCGCCATTAGGAAAATTCCTCGTGCGTGGGGCTCCCAGAAAGAAACAGATATAGGAATCATCGCTCACAGCGCTTAGCCCCAGAAGAAGGACTCCATCGTTTGGCTTGAGTTTCTTCTTGATCCCCGACGGTAAAAGCTGTTGATACAGCTCCTTCAGCCGCCTTCCCGGAAAAAACTATGTAGTTTTTTTATCGCGAGCACTTCACTGATCGGAGGTCAAATAGGAACTGAACCTTAAAAACGTTTTTTCTTTCTTTCTTGACTTGTTTGGGGTTAAAACAACCCCATTGGCCTGTAATTTAATACGTTCCGCCAGCTCTCCCCTTTCCAGACTCTGCTTTCCGGGGCTTTGTAGTGGAATAACTGGATGCGGGCTCGAAGCCCCCAGAAATACCCGAAAATTTTAGAAAATCAAAAGTTTTTCAATGTCAAATGTCATGAAAGGCACAAACAATGTTGTTCCGACCAGGAAGCTGCTACTGGTTTCACGCATAACCGGTTTCTGTCAATACGGCTCCTTCCTGCTGAGCGCGCAACCATCTTCCGCCATTAGGAAAATTCCTCGTGTGTGGGGCTCCCAGAAAGAAACAGATATAGGAATCATCGCTCACAGCGCTTAGCCCCAGAAGAAGGACTCCATCGTTTGGCTTGAGTTTCTTCGATCCCCGACGGTAAAAGCTGTTGATACAGCTCCTTCAGCGCCTTCCCGGAAAAACTATGTAGTTTTTTTTATCGCGAGACTTCACTGATCGGAGGTCAAATAGGAACTGAACCTTAAAACGTTTTTTCTTTCTTTTTCTTGACTTGTTTGGGGTTAAAACAACCCCATTGGCCTGTAATTTAATACGTTCCGCCAGCTCTCCCCTTTCCAGACTCTGCTTTCCGGGGCTTTGTAGTGGAATAACTGGATGCGGGCTCGAAGTCCCCAGAAATACCCGAAAATTTTAGAAAATCAAAAGTTTTTCAATGTCATGAAAGGCACAAACAATGTTGTTCCGACCAGGAAGCTGCTACTGGTTTCACGCATAACCGGTTTCTGTCAATACGGCTCCTTCCTGCTGAGCGCGCAACCATCTTCCGCCATTAGGAAAATACCTCGTGCGTGGGGCCCTCAAAAAGGAACAGGTATAGGAATCTTCGTTCACAGCGCTTAGCCCCAGAAGAAGGACTCCATCGTTTGGCTTGAGTTTCTCCTTGATCCCCGATGGCAAAAGCTGTTGATACAGCGCCTTTAGCCGCCTTCCCGGAAAAAAACTATGTAGTTTTTTTTATCGCGAGCACTTCACTGATCGAAGGCCAAAAAGGAACTGCTTAAAAACGTTCCTTGGGCTTCGAACACGAAATGAAAGGTAGGTCCTTCAGGGGAAAGGGGAAAGCAGTTATTGCGCGTCGGACGCAAAGTCAAAAAACTTGGCTGGAACGTCAGCTTGGAGAATATAGACGCACAGGTGCTTCGTGGCGTGCACAAAACGGCAGACTGAAGGCGTGTGAAAAAAAATAAAAACAGGTATATAATATCAGCACGCAGAGCGAAAGAGAAAAAAACCCTATTTTCTTTCTCACGCTTGTTCAAACTGCCAAGCGGCAAGGTTGCCTCCAGCAGGTTTATTCTTAACGTTTGTATTCGCTATTTTTAGTCGCTTCGACAGCCGACAGCGGATATATAGCAATTCCCATGAATGTTTGTACACAAATTTGACAAAAAATGATGTTCCCGAACTGCTTTAATTATCCCGTTGCTGTTATCTACTGTTATCCTAACAAGGACCTAACAGCAACAATAATAATTATAATTCTAGTCCTAAAATTTCGTTTTATATTTTAGTGTATGTCTTTAACGTGGGGTAAGAAAATCTGTCTAATAATTTGGCCTTCTGTTAATGTTTTTTTTATATAAGAAATAGGCATTTAATGTTAAAAAGAGTGTAGGATAGCCATTAAATTACCTATCTTTTCTTTAGATGAGTTGTATCTTGCTTGTAAGGAGTAAATATAAATGTATTAAAGTCATAACTTCTATAAGGACATAATTTAACTTATACACTAAAATTAGTACTCCTACATGGCGCAGTCGGTATCGAATCTTATTGCTTTTGAAAAATAATCAGAGTACCCAAGTAAATAAATACAAAGGAGTGACCATTTTAAGATTCCACCAATGAATATGCTTGTGAATATGTGATATTGGCCTCAGGAATGCCAATGAAAATGGGAAGGTATGGGGGTCAAGATTCAAAACTATCTAATTTTAGTCAAAATTTAAAAAAAGGGTTGTACTCAGTTTTTACATTACATTCGGAAAAAGTTTTGATTTTTTTTAACAATGCCATCACAAATTTGTTCTAAGAACCTGTTGATTGCCTCTTTTCATTTTTGCTAATGAGAATTATTCTGTGTCCAGTAGTAATTTTCAGTTCATATTTTTTTTGCAGGGTATGTTATCCTCTTGCAGATATAAATTAGCAAAAACAGCCAAAAAAATATTTTTTCTTGTTGGATCATTTGGATCCATCTAATAAACTACGTTTATGGAAACAGCAAACTGAAATTAGTGGAATTAGCAGAAAAATTAGTGATATTATTAGTGGACTTATTGGAATTAGTAGAAAAATTAGTGGAATTATTGGAATTAGTAGTGAGTTTAGTGGTATTAGTAGTGGAATTAATAATATTAGTAGTGGAATTGTTAACATTACCAAAGGTATTTGTGATATTAGCAATCTGTAGACTGTTTTTTTCCCCTCGCTGCATATCCTGCAACCTGGGTTCCCATTGTAGATGCAATATATTTATTCATCAAACAGTACATACAGAGTATATCCAAATAGTACACAAAAACAAAAAAATTCACTTATCATGAAGGCTAAAATTCTACAATTATCATGACATATTTGTCATGAACACTACCTTAGTTTACCGGCGCCTGGTTCACGGGGGAGGACTAATCCATCCCGAACAAACAGGTGCTTAGGAAGGGTTCCCTGAATCCAAACAGAAGGCGGACAGAACCGCCTTTATAGGCAAAAAGGGTTCCCTGGCTTTAAACAGAATGCGGAAAGGACCATTTTCATAGGATAAGGCCGGAGATGCGGCCTCAGAAAGAACATCTGGTTCCTGTAACAAGGACCTGGTAGCTACCCACGTCACTAGACCGGGAGAGGAGGGCATGCTGAATCTAATCGTCTGCTCGTCATACTCTCCAGGAGACAGGGACACCAGAACACATCAGAACACATTGTGCTCGTGTCCGGTAGCGACACGAGTAAGAAGAGATGTAAAAACTATCTCCCAATCTGGTATCGGATTCATTAGAAGTCCGATCCTATTGGGAAAAATATAAAAAGGTGTGAGCCACAATAGACTGAGCGGCCGCAGTGGAGGGCGTAAAAAGTCCACTCACTTTAAACCTACCTACCTACCTACCTACTACCTTAGTTTAAAAAAATAGATAAAAATTAAAAGAATAGGAATAAAAATCACTCACATCATTCAATTCATTCAACAGAAAGATGCAGTAGTGGAGTACAATAAGACGGCAAAGCAACGATTGGCAGCACAAGTTATAATTAGCAGTATTCTTGGTAATTAGTTGTTCTAAATTATGAGATACAAGTATGGTTTTAGTTTCTTCTTAAACGTGGGCACGGCAAACTAGCAAAAATATATGTATTAAAATAATGCATAATGCAATTCATAACACTATTTCTGCCCCCATCTGTGCAACTTCTATTGATCACGAATGAATTATGAAGTCGAGTGTCACGAGAAGGCACACGAAAGTTAATGAGCGCGTAAAGATCGGAGCAGTTTATGTTTGTTTTTAATTAATTGGAATCCAAATATTACAGTCAGGTAAATTCTACGGAGTTCTAGGCTATCAATATCTAGTAAATTTAGTCGCTGGTGGTAAGATAAAAGACTTATTCATTTCAAGCCCATAAAGTAGGAAATTTGCAAATTTATTTTGAACACATTCAATTCGCGTCTGATAGCAGGGTGACCAGATAATACAACAGTACTCCAGGTGAACTTGAAAAGAATTTAGTTAAATCGTTTTTGGAATACAACAGTGTAATATGGTCACCTTCATATGTAAGTCATCAACAAAGGATTGAAAATGTACAAAATAAATTTTTAAAGTTTTTATTGTATAGGCATAGGTTTCCTTACAAGGACGTGCTTAATTCAACTAGAATCCAGCAGGGATTAAAATCATTAAAAAAACGCAGGCAGGATGCAATGGCGATATTCGTGTACAAATTTTTGAACAACATGATTAATTGTAATGGTTTGGTTGAATCTATTAATTTCCATATTCCGACTAGAGCCACTTGAGCTCGGCAACTTTTTTATGAAAATAGACAACGAACTAATGACGGACTAAACAGCTTTGTTGATCGACTTTTAAAAAATTATAATGACAATTATACCGAGACTGAATTATTTTCTGTAAGTTTAGTTAGTTTTAAGAGAGCAATAGCTGAAGGTGGGCGTCGAGTTGATTGATTGATTGATTTATTGATAAAGTAAATACACAAGTTGAGGTTTTGTCTGCCTCGACACTGCAGCCTACAGGGCTTGTTGTATCTCTTGTGTATTTGTTTCAGTTAAAAAGGTTTGACACCTTAGACAGGTGTAGTAGCCCTTTTACTGTTCTTTTCTGGTTTTCCCCGCCT
>JAHBCN010025080.1:0-11421 GCA_019359885.1 Listronotus oregonensis | reverse complement strand
TTTTTCCTTTTTTTCCATAAAAAATTTTTTTGTTATGATCCGGGGGGCCCTAATAGTTTTTATTGACAAACCTTGAATATAATAAAAATCGAGGTTCTTGATAAAGTTTTTTTTTGATGTGGTTTTGAAATAAAAATAAATACTAAATAATTTTTAAAAAAAAAAAATTTTTTTTATAGCAAACCAGACTAAAAGTTATCAATTAAAAAAAAAAAAAGGGAGTGCAATTTATTATTTTTTTTAAAACTCTTTTAAATTTTTTTAAAATTAACATTTAAATTTAAAAAAAAGACAAACATTGATACCCCCCCCCAAACTTGTTTCTTTACAACTGAGTTTTTCCCGAAAAAAACCCCCAAAAAAAAAAATTAAAAAAAATAACAGGGACAAAGGGTTGCTACAATTTATATTTAAAAAAAATTTTTTATATATTAGTTTTTTTTTTTATAAAGGAAGGGTTTTTCAGGATTGGAAAAAACCGGGGGTAAAGGGAACCCCTTTTTAAACCCTTATATCCCATGAAACCATGCCTTTTTTTCCGTTAAAAAAAAATTTGGGGTTTTTCCCCCCATCTCCCAAAAAACAATAAAATATAAAAAGAAACTGTTAGTTTTTTTCCCCCAGACACCAAAAAAAAATCCCAAAAATTTCTTAAACAACATCAGGCTCAATTTTTGGAACTTTCTTTGAAAAAATAATTTTTTTATCATAAACCCAACGGTAAATCAAAATTTTAAGAGTCCTCTTATTGCTAAAGTTAGTTCAATAAAAAAAAAATTAATTTGACGAAAAAAAAAATATAGTATTAGCAAGTAAAGTTTTTTTTTCCACTTTGCGCAAAGTTTTTTTTTGCGCACGCAAATGAGTGCGCAAAGTTTAACTTTGCTCACGGAAGCTCTTTGCGCACGCTTTTTTTCGTTCTGAAATTTCCCCCGTATTTATGATTTTTTTTTATTGCATTAATTTTTTTTGTATGAAATTTTTTTAAAAAAAAAAAGGGTTCTACATATTCTTTTATTGTGTTTTAAAAAAAATTTTTTTTTTTTAGATACATTTGGAGCTTAGTAAATATCCTAAATGAATTTTCTTTTTAATCTTTTTTAAAATTTTTCCATGAACCCTGTATTTCATAGACACCAAGCTAAACAAAAAAATCAAAGAATTTTTCTCGTTGCTGCAGAAACCCAATACAAACATTTTCTAATGTTAACAGAAGCATCAGAAAATTCGGAAAAAAATTTCTAAGAATGGAGGAAGAATTGCCGGGGTGTTGTTTTAAAAGCCGCAATTTTGGGCCCAAATTTTTGAGCTCCTGTCGGCAAAATCAAAAGAAAAGTACGGGGGAAAAAGTATAATTCATTTGAAACATGGTGTGAAAAAAAAAGGGGTTAAAACCCCTTTTTTAAAAGAGGAGGTACTTTTAGCCTATTTTCTTAAATTAAGCAAGGAATTTAGTCCAAATACTGTATGGTCGAAATACTCCATGCTGAAAAGTGTTTTAAAGATCAAGAAAATGTGGGTTTTTTGGGCAAGTTTTAAAATTATCACATTTATTAAGAAACAAAATGTAGGTTTTTGGCCAAAAAGGTTTTTTTTAAAAAAAAAAATATCTACATTTATTAATAAAGCACCTGATGAAATATATCTTTGATAAAAATTGCGACCATTTTCGGACTTTTGGGGAAAGAGAAAAATTTTTGCAAAATAAAAAAATTTTCCCACATCGAGAAAAACCCCAACCCAATTTTTTTTTGAAGATTTCAGACGAAAAAAAAAAAACCAGGGTTTTTGTCCATTAAGAGATCAACGACGAAAAGTTTTGGTTCTTAATGGGGAAAATACAGCACTACGGCCACCGACAACACATCAACTTTTTTGTATATTTAAAAAGGGGGAAATTTTCACAAAACAATGCTTTGGGTTTTAATACATTTGGGAAGATGCCTTCTGAGATTTTTTGGGGTTTTTTTTAAAGTTCCCGAATCCAGAGTTTTTTATCTTCTGCCAAGTTATTTTTGGAAATTTCCCGGGGGAAGAACTTATAGATATAAAGGGGGTTAGGGGGTTTGGGGAAAAGAAACGGTACCCGAGGGATACATTGAAGAATTCCAGGCTACAAAAAGGGGATAAGTAAAAAAAAAAGAACAAGCCAAAAACTCAAGAAGCCAGATGAAAGGGGGTGTTCCACAGACGTTTAATCAGCTAAAACACAAGATTTCGTCTTTTAAAGAAGCGACCCATCATCGACGTTCCCAAAAAAATTTTTTGAAACCGGCGATAAACCTTCAAAAATGAACAATTGTACTTTTTAAATATTGTTAAAAAAAATTAATAATATTTTTTTTGGGGGAATCAGTTAAAAATTTTAATTATTTTCTTTGGGGGTTTTTAAATTTTTTCTGAAAAAATTTGTATATTTCTTTTAAAAAAAATTTCTTTAATAAAACGTCGTGAAAAAAGTATTGCAAGTAAAAAAAAATTTTTTTCCCAATTTGGAAATGACTTTTCCCCCTTAAAAATTTTCCGAACTCCGCTTCGGGTCGTTCGTCTAACTGCTTTGGCGGGGGAAAAGTAACACTTTGCGTACTTATTAGGGGAAAAAAAAACCCTAGGGGTGTGCAGGGTAAAGCTGGTGTGGGTCCCGAGATAATAATAATAATAATAAAATGAAGTGAATAAAACTGGATAGATACATTTCATACATTTGAATCAAAAGGGTTGTAATTTTTAAATCGAACCTTTTTAAAAAAATAATTTTCATATTTTAAATTCAGAATTTTTTTCAGACTAGGGGGGTGCCACGGCACCCACAACCCCCCCTGTGCGCACGTCTATGAAAATAACTATTTCTTGTTTTTAAAAAAAATTTAGAAACATATTGCGACAAAGATGAAAAAAAGTAAAAAAACGAAGTCATTTTTTCCCTGAGTCCATTTTCCTTTCAAAAAAAAATTTTCACATTTTCTTTTTTGGGGTTTATTGCGATCTTACTGATATCGATCTCTTACATTTTTTTGTAGTAACATTCCGAAAAAAAAACTCATGCCCTCTTAATTTTGAAAATAAATCGCACCCTTTGGTAAAAGGAAATTTTAAATTTTTTTTTCCCCTTGAAAACATATTTTTTAAATTTTTTGAAAAAAAAAAAATTTTTTTTAAAAGGGGGAAAAAATTTTTTAAAGGGGAAATTTTTTGCTTTGGGCACCGAATCTGTTTGTTTTGTTTTAAAGTACGTAAAAAAAAGACGAAAAAAAAAAAAAACCCCCCGGGGAGGGATTTTTTTAGTAAGATGGATTTGAATGGGGTTTTTTTTTTCGATTCGTAGGGAACGCCCAAAATTTTGTAAAAAAATTTAATAAAGGGGAAAAAAAAAAAACTACCTTTGTACAAAAAAAAAAAGGGTTTTTTTGGGGTTTTTTAAAATTTTTGTAAAAAAAATTTATAATTAGGTAAATAATAATAAAAATGAGCCCACATTTGTAACGCGGGGACTTCGAGGTCGCTGTACACAAATATGAAATTGGAAGGACCTTACGAAATACCTGGTGCGCCAAGAATGGTGTAAACGTCGTCTTCTAGATTTTTGGGGGAAAAACCCCCTTTTCTAATATCAGAAAAACCCCTTTACTCAAGAGGTTTTTGTTGTTAACACAAAATATGACACTGACGGGGGCTGTGGAGACCTGGGCGCGCTAAAAAATTTTTAAACGCCGTTTTGGGGGAGTTTAACGACAATTCCTTCTAAGGAACCCAAAATCTTTTTTTTTGGGTTTTTTTTTCGAGTTCGCTGAATACAAATAGGACTTTTAACAAGGGCCTACAGAACCCTTTGGCCCCCCTTAAGGGGGGGTTTTAAACGTCGTCTTGGGAGTTTTAGACAAATTCCCCATCAGTTTAATTTTTTTTGGGGGGGGTTTATGGGTCGCTGAACACGAATCTGACATTGACAAGGGTCTACGGAGTACCTGGTGCGCTATGAATGGTGTAAATGTCGCCTTCTGGCGTTTTTACGGCAGTTCCTCCTAATATCAGCCAATTTTTTTTTATTTGGGGGTTTATGTGGTCGCTGAACACGAATCTGACATTGAGGGTTTTTTTCAAAAAAGTTCCTCCTAATACCCCCCCAAAATTTTATATTGGGGGCTTTTGAGACCCTTATAATATCATAGGGGGCCCAGGCCCAAAAAAAAACCCCGAGTAAAGAAATTGAACTGATATTAGTAGGATATGTCTTTAAAACCCCTTTAAAAAACGAGTTTAAACTTTCTTAGCGCGCACCAGGTCTCCACGGGCCCTTTTAATGTTATATTTGTGTTAAGCAACAAAAAAACCTCTTGAGAAAAAAATTTTTTTATATTAAAGGTTTTTTTGAAAAAATCCAGAAGACGACATTTACACCATTCTTAGCCCCGCAAAGGATTTCGTAGGCCCTTTTTCAATTTCATTTTTGGGTTTGGCGACCCAAAAAACCCCCCAAATAACAAAATTGGGCTAATTTTTGGGGGAAATTTTAAAACCCCCAAAAGACCACTTTTCCCTTTTTTTTTTAGCGGGCACCAGGTACCCCCCGGATCTTGATAATTTTATATTCGGGGGTCAGATTATTTACCTAGTTATAAATTTTTTTTAAATTTCAAAAAAAAAAACATTTTGGAAAAAAAGGTTTTTTTTGGCAAATTCAGTTTTTTATTTCCCCCAATTAAATTTATTCACAAAGTTTGTAGACGTTCATACGAATCCGAAAAAGCAAAAAACCGATTTAAAACCCTCTTACGACAAAAAAAAACCCGTAAGGTTTTTTGGGGGGTTTCCCGGGGGAAAAGGGGGGAAAATATTAAAGGTATTTAATTAAATAAAGTAAAAGTCAATGTATAAACCTTAATAAGTACTTTACACCCATAATATTTTTTAGGTTTATGGTTATAACAAGTCTTTTTTTTAAATATTTAAGACATTAAAGACTACGCGAGAGCGTCCTGATAGGTTCCGTCTGAGAACCCGGGACGAAAAAAAAAAAGATTATGATGTGATTTTATCTTTCCGTATAGGGGAAAACATGTATTTTATAAAAAGCTTTTTTAAAGTAAAATATATTTTCTAGTAAATTTACTTTATTTAATCAATTTTTACTTTTTTTTAAAAAAAATTATGCAAACAACCCCTTTTAAAAAAAAACCCAAACTGCTTACAACCCCCCGGGGGAAAAAGAATTTCCCTTTTTTTTTAAAAAAAAATTATCATTTTATTCCCTTGTAAAAAAACAATTTAAAAAATATACCCACTTAAAATAAGGTATAACAACATTAGACTTTTTTAAAATTACGTTTTTAGGTATTTTTAAGAGAAAAAACCGGAAAAGGGTAAAAACACCGATACGCCGGTTTCCATATGGCAAACCCGTATAAAACCGTGACGTATCGGTGTTTTTCTAACAGCGTTCGGGTCTCTAAAATTCATACAACATAATTTTTGTTTAACCTTCCTAGTTTCATTCCCCATAAAAAAAAAAACCAGGCCCCTTTTTTAAAAAAAATAACTGTTTAATCTTGTAGGGTCCCTTTCGAAAATGTTTAAATGGCATAAAAAATGCTTGGGTTTTCTTTCGTTATTTCCCCTTTTTAATACCTTTTTTTTTTCTTGGGGCAGTCCACAAATATGGTACTAACACCCTGGGGGCCTTTTAAGGGGGGGAGAGGGAGTTGGTTCACACGGGACTTAAATATTTGGAGATTGGGAAGAGAAGGAAAAAATTTTCGGGGAGCAGGTTCCAAAAAGTCTTGACACTCTATGGATAAAGGAACGAAGAAAGGGGGAAATTTTTGGGGCCCTGTAACGAACTGTAAAAGGATGCATAGAAGTTGACTACGTGTTGCCCTGTTGGGACCCGCCAGAGAAAGAATTATAGGGCCCAATTCCTCTGAGCAAAACCCGGAAAAAATTTTATAGAAGAGCACTACTTTTCCTGGGGGGCCCCAAAAAAGGGGGAATTTTACTTGGAAAATTTTGACGAAGGTTTTTTTTAAAATAATAGAAGGCGGTGTTTAGGGACGCCATTCCCCAGACATGAGAACAATATTCAAAAAAGGGGTCTGATTTGGGATACATACAGAGGTACAGTTTGGGAAGAAGAGAAACATTTTCCTGAAAGAGGAATCCAAGTTTTTTTTGAAGTTGCCAAGGGGGTGTAATGTGTTTGTGTCAGTTGAGGTTATTCTCAAAAGTAACGCCGACAAGATTAAACACCTTTTTTCTGCAGAACTTGTCCGCTCATATGTAAGGGATGAGCAAGACTTTTCGCGACAGCGAACATGACTGTGTTTTCGAGGCATTAAACGGGAAAAAGTTTTTGGCCCCAACCCCAAATTCGTTTGATTTAAAAAATTTTAAACCCGGAAAACATTTTTTGGGTTAAAATAAATTTAAGGGGTTTTTTTTTGTTTTACCTAAAACGGTTATAAAAAGACTTAAAATAAATAATTAAATTTTCTTTTTCAATTTTTCGCTGAGAGCAGTAGTTAAGGGTGTGTGATACCTTGAAAATGCGAAAAGTATGAAAAAAAATGTTTTTGCCCTTCAAATTTCATGGGAAATTGATCGTATTATCTAATTTCAACGAAAAAAAGAAAACGTGTATTGAGAGTGACATCTTGCAGCGAATAAGCTAGCTAGACTCATTTTCAGTTAATACAGATTGCTTCAAGCATCCAGTTGTCGCTTCACTAAAAAAGCGTTATCACAAAGGCAAACTACAACTAATGACTTAAAATCAACATACAAATAGTTGGGGGTGGCTTCCCACCCATCGTGTTAATGGAATGTTGGCCTAACATTTAAAAAATATGCGACCCGGGACCCTTACGTACATTATCAACCACTATAGTGAACAGTGCACCGGGGATTTGATGGCTAGGTGATGCGGGAAAAGCACTAAAAAGGGGTGAGCAAAAACGGGGGGGGCTATCAAAAAACCCCCTAATATCCACTTTGAGGGGCCACATCCTGCACTGTTCAGGGGACATTTTTTTGTCTAAGGGGTTCAACACAACCAGGCTTATCAACATGCTTACAAAAAAAAATTTAAGACCAAGGACTAATGGCAGTAGTAGCCACAGGAGACGCTGATAACCCAAAAACGTTAGCTGTGGTTTGCAGGCAGCCGACAAGCACCAAACTGTGACAGTAATAGGAAAGATATAGACCTGTTGGTATTGCTTTTTTGCACTAACCCCTAAAAAAGAGATGCTTTTTTGGGGGGGGGGCCCCGTTGGTATAACGTGGCCAATTCCAAAAGTTGCCATTTGCGAAGACCATTTATTCTATTTTGTTTACCGGGTTTTGATACTACCTCCGCGATTTATAACAAGAGCAAGGGGGGGTGAAAGGATTTTAAGGCCGAGGAGGAGGTCCCAGACATCTACAAAATCTTCGCGATCCCTTTTAAACAACAAGGAATGGTAGCTGATGGGAGAGCTGCTTTTTTTGGGATTGTACCAGGCCCCAGAAAGACCAGACCTAAAAAGGATACGACACCAGGCCTTTGTTAAAAACTTCGACAAAGCCAATGCCTGATTTTGCGGCACTTCCACCTACCAAAGGGGCATCTTTCCCCAAAACCATTTAGAGCAAATTTTCAGGTTTCTATCAATGTTTCTTTGTTTAATTTACTTATAATTTGTATAACTGTGTTTACAAAAGGACAAATTATTGTTTGCAGATTCAACAATGGCTATATGGAGATCAGCGGAAAAGGGTTAACTGCTTGGGGTGGATTAGGGGTCAGAGGCCTCCCCACTCCTGTCACCAGCACGGACCCAGTTGCCCAGAATCCGCCCTTTAAATATTTTGCGGGGGAAAAAAGCAGGCATACCCTGCTCGCTTGTGTGGGACTTTTCCGCTTTTGTGCACCAACGGCCCTCCAATCGACGGCATCAATGGCGACGACGATGATGATAATCTTTACGGGTGAACCGAACTATAATTATAACTTGATATTGGCTTGTAAACATTTCCTATATAAAATGTTTGACTTTTTTTTTATCAACCTTCCACAATACACAGTTTTTTTTTTTTTTATTCGCATTTTCAAACTCATATACACCCTTAATTCTGCTTTTTGGGAAAATAGAATAAAACCTTTTTTTTAAACAATTCAATTTACCTTTTATTTTGTATGAAATGGGCTTTTTGTAAGACGTTTATTAATAACGAAAACCTAAAACCGCCCCTTGGATGTTATTTAATGGTCACCCCTACCACTTAAAACAATAATCCGCTTTGCACTATTTATTTCCGAATTTATGTTTTCGTTTTTCTTGGGGCCCATAGTGCCATTTGAGCAAGAGAGAACTTTTTTTTTATCCGATTGTTAAAAAGGGCTTTTTCTTCGAGATGGTCTGAATTTTACTGATTTCTTTTCTTTCCAACCTGTCGATTTTCGGGGTTTGGGGTTTTAAGGAAAATTTTTTTGGGGTTAAATTTTTAAAAGTCTGGCTTTGTTACAGGGTTTAGAAAACCACGGTTTTTGATTTTTAAAATTATGGGGTTCTTTTTGTGTGGGGAATGGGTCTCAATGCCTTTTTAAATTGTTTCCCCCAATTTGTTTTCAATTTTTAAAGGGTTTGGATCAGAAAAGCAGATGGGATCGCAAGGGTAGCTGGAAAGAAATCTTCAGGGCCATCCCAAATCGGCCGAGTTGTAGTGCCAGACCCGGTTCGTGCCTCATAATGTGTGGAGGTTTCGAAACTATAGAAACTGCTGCCTCCCCTAAACCACCCCCCAAATTTTGTTTAATAAATTCCCTTTCGTTCGTACTTAGGCCTCACCTCATGGGGTTTTCCCAAGAATAAAAGTTTTGACTTCGCAAAAAAAATTTGTTTCTTCAAATAAAAAAAAGGGTTTGAACCGCGATACCTTTTTTGGAAAAGAACATTTACAGATTCAGTTACATGTTTTGGAAAAAGTTAAAAAAAGCAAAGAAATTAAAAAAGGGGGGATAATAAGGGAAAATGCCTTCATATTTAAATTTTTATTTTCTTTTTAAAAACTTAAAATTTCTATGAAAGGCTTTTCAGTACTTACCATACATTGACCGCCCAGTAGTCATTACTACAAAAATTTTGAATAAGGGAAAAAGTCGTTTTGATATAAAAAATTTCCCATTTTTTCTTCACATTCTGATCTTAAAAATAGTTCCAATTGATTTTTTTTAGGTAAGGCATTGTTAGTACCCAAGTTTCATTGCCGCCCCATCCACTTAAAAGCCCGGTACATTAAACGGGAAACGCCCGTTTTCATTCAAAAAGAATGGGGTGGGCATTTTTTTCCCTTGGTATTGGTTCTTCCGCAAATATTTAAAAAATTTTAAAAAAAAAATAAGTTATGAGTTTGTTGCAAATTTTATACCGGGTGACAATGAAATTACTCCTAAATTTTTAGGATAATATAGTATATCGTAGATGCCCGATTCTGGGTATAAAAAAAATCTGCCTGTCACTTTTTTTTATCTTGGGAAAAGTCCCCGAAGGTGAGGCCTAAGCAAAGAAAAAGGATATGTTTTACCCAGAAAAGACAACCTTTTTCGAAACTTTTAAAAATTGTTTCCCACCCCCTTTTTGACTTTGCGAATTTTAGGTCGCATCGATGTTCCTTTTTTTTTTGTGGGTTTTACCCCAAAAAATTTCCAATAAAAGGGGTACACATGAAAAATTTTTTTTTTATTACTATGAACATAATAATTCAAAAAACCGCAATGCTGCCTAGCTCAGGGGGTTTAAATTACTTTTTTTTTCCTAAAAAAACGTAAAAACTCGTTTTTTTTTAAAATAATCCGAACCTTTTTTTTGTTTTAAAATTTTTTTACGAGAATATAACTATGTCGGTCGAAAACATTTGTCCTTTGATGCAAAAAAAGGTTGTAAAAAGGGATGGAAAATTTAATCAGTAGGGGGCTAATTAAACAAGAAGCCTTTTTAAAAAACCTGTCTACTTACAAAACTCCAATATCATCGATAAGGGATATTATTATTAGTGAAGAATTGAACAAAAGAAAAAACGTAGTGATTTTTAATCTCACCATATAGACAATAGTGATCAGGACCTAATAAGAAGGAAAATATATTGTCTTATAAAGCGGTTTTCACTTGGATAAACTGAAAAGGAGCTAGACGAAGACGAAACCAATATAAATATTACCTGCCACCTCCATAGAGTTGTTTGTAAAATGGGATTTAAATACCGCAAAATGGGCAAAAGACAAGTAGTAGAATCGACAGATTGCGCACTTGGTGATTTAATTAACTTCAAGAATTTAAAAGATATATGTTAGAAAACAGATCCATAATTTACCTTGATGAAACATGGTTCGATACACACGACACAGTATCCCAAGGATGGGTTGATTCCAGTCAAAACTGTTAGACGAAAGCACCCAAAAAAAAGATTACCATAATAAAGCTGGTTCAGAAGACGGATTTTCCCAAATGTTGGTTGTCCAAAGAATATTAGGATTCTAGCAATATCAGAGGATATAAGTGGGAAATTTTTTAAAACTGGTTTTAAAATTTTCTTTTAAAAAAAAAATTCCCAAAAAACAATTTATTGTCATGGATAACCCAAACTACCCGAGTCTGCTACATAAAGCACCAGCTTCATCTTCAAAAAATGAAACCGGAATATTTTTTAGAAAAAATATTATTTGAATTCAGTCACAAAAAAACGCAACTTTGGAAGTCCTAAATTCATATGCAATTAAAAACAATATTTATGTGATAATTTGGCTTGAACAGGCTGGGCATACTTCTTACGGCTTCCTCCATCACTGTATGTTTAAAAAGCATTTGTGGAACCAAGTAAAATCAAAGACCAGAGCAGAAAATGTTACACCTACTTCAAGTTCCAGTGTTTAAATTTAAGTAAAAATGAATTACTAACATACCCGTTGAGAGCTGGAAAAATTCAGTACAGCACATTATAAAAATTGAGGTCTCTTACATTTCTATCCAAAACAACATAAACCTATTGTAATTAATCTCAATGATGACTTTGATAGTGAAACAGAATTAGATTTAGATATTAGACATGTAATTATGTATAAATAATGCAGTTATAAATTTATTAAAACTTGCATATATTTAATTTCTTAATGTAATTTTAAAATTATACTTACCTGAATAAACGATAAGTTATAAATCTTTATATTATTAAAGTCCGTCCCTAATGTTCTGTCCTTTAATACCTACCGATCCGCAGTTTTGTTGCTGTCGGCAGGGATAATCCATAAATGAAGGCAGGAGCTAACACGGTATACTTTGAGACAGACTATACCTATAGCAAACCATGGTGGATTATCACTTATTAAAGTTATTCTAAACTCTATAATCAATTCTTAGCAAATACCTACACAATTTGTTTTTATTTTATTTT
>JAHBCN010025079.1:0-11461 GCA_019359885.1 Listronotus oregonensis | reverse complement strand
ATATAAAAAAAAAAATTTATTGCCCAATTTCTTATTTTTAATTGGGAAAAAACCCTTTAAATAATTTTTAAATTTTTTCAAAATTTTTTTAAAAACCCAGGAAATTAAAAAATTTTTAAATTTTAAAAACCTCAAAAAAAAAACCTTATTTAAAAATATATTAAAAAAAAATATTTAAAAAATAAATAAATAAAAAAAAAATAAAAATATTAAAATAATTAAATTTTAATATAATAAAAATATAATTTTAATTTAAAAATTTAAATTTAATTAAAAAATATAAAAAAAAAATAAAAAAATATTATATAAAAAAAAAAAAAATATTAAATTTTAATAATTAATTAATATTTATAAATAATTAAATAAATTAAATAATTTTAATTATTATAAAAAATTATTAATTAATAAAAATTTATAAAATATATTATTTTTATATAAATTAAATTAAATAATATTTATTTTATTTTTAATTTTTTTTTATTTTATTTTAATTTTTAAATTTATTAATATTAATTTATAAAAAAATATTAATTAATATTTTTTTTTAATTAATTTTTTATTTTTTTTTTTAATTTATATATAAAAATTAAAAAATTTATTTTTAATTTATATTTTAATTAAATAAAAATAATTTTTAAATTTATTTAAATTAATTTTTAAAAAAAAATTAAAATTTTTAAAATTTTTAAATAAATAAAAAAAAATATATATATATATATATATATATATATATATATATATATATATATATATATATATAATATATATATATATATATATATATATATATATATATATATATATATATATATATATTAGCAAGAAGTTAAATCACCTATGATCTATAAATCAAATGGCCCCAAATTTTTTTATGGTTTGCCTAAGTTTCCAAAAAACCCACTTTTTTCGTTAAGACCCATAGTATCGTCTATTAATGCTCCAAATAGTAAACTTTCTAATTTAGTCACAGATATACTAACCCAGGCTTATAGAAGGGAGCAATGAATACTACATCCCAGACCCCTTTTCAATTTGCAGAATTTAAAAAATGATTTCCAGCTTCCTAAAAAATTACGTACTAATCTATAACACTAGACAGTCCACTACAGTAAAAAAATCCAATGATTGGTGAAGGCACTCCTGATATCTCTGCATTTCTTTCTAACAATGGGGCTTATGTACTACTATGCTCTTCCAGAAAAAAAAACAATTTTTATTTTTTTAAAATCAAAAAAAGTTTTAAAAAACTTACAGATTTTTAAAAAAATCACACAAAATTTTAAAAAAAAATTTTTGGGGAAATTTATTCACCCTTTAAAAGATAAAATCAAACCCTCATAAACCAGGGGGGGTTTTTATATTTTTCCCCTTTTGCTCCTCCTGCAACCAGATATACATAGGACAAACTGCAAGGGCCCTAAAAAGACAGATTAACGTCACACAGAAGTGATTGTAGACTGCAGAAACGTTTTTTGGCAGAACATGCCCGGGATACGGGAAAAAAAACCCGGACAAATACATCAGTCCCCATTTTACATACAAAAAAAAATTTTTAAAAAAAGCGACTTTTTTTTGGGGAAGATGGCTGAAACACATTTATCTAAAAATGTATAAAAAAAAAAGAGATATTGCTGAACTGAACGCAGTATACTTTATATAATCACTTAAATAAAAAGGGTTTCGGGGCCGGTCTCCGCCTCAGTCTCTTCTGTGGATTGGGGGTTTTTTATTGCAAATACTTGCCAGCTTGTTATACACTAATACATGTAGATATTTATAAGTTAACATAAAAAATTGTTCTTTGTTTTTCATTTCTATCTTTAAGCTTGTTTTCTCTTCCTGTAACTCTAAAAGTTTGTTCTTTAATTATCATAGTTTCTTAATATATAATAAATTAAAATTAATAATTTGAAACAATAAACTGTAACATTGTCAAAAAAGCGAAAGGGGAATAAATTACACTAGTGGGGTGAGTCGCCTCCTAGTGGGGGGGGGTGCGTTTCCCCACCCCCCCTCGCGCCATCTAGTGAGACAGTATTCCCAGTTTTTGGGAGCCGTCACCCCCCTTTTTGACAGGAGGGGGTCAGACACCCACAGCTGGCGACATCTAATATCAGTTCCGCGTAGTGATCCGCAGATTTCTTTCGCGGAACTACGAATCTCTTCATGCAGTAACCTGCAAAAAAAATTTTTTCTTTTCCCCCCTCCATTGTTCTGTAAAAAAAAATGCCGGTAACAAGTGAGGTTATGATATAGGTTAAACACATGGTGAATTTTAATGGCATGTAGCTAATTAATCGTTATGTATAGTTAATTAATATGGGTTCTGATGTTCTTTAGTGTCGCAACAATACTTCAATTAATACTCACGTTGTACCCAAAATAATCCATTTTTTTTTTTATATTTAAGATCTTAATTTTAACGCTTTTTTCTGTATTTTTCCCGCCCCGATGAAGGGGAAAAATAATTTCCCCCAAAGCTCCCGGGAGTAATAACAAAAAGTTTTTTCCCCTTTTAAAAAAAAGCCTTTTAAATTTACTTAAACCCCCCAAAAAACCCCAATCTTGGTTTCTAACTAGTCAAGTCAAGACTATCCCTCCTTTTTTTTTTATATATATATATATATATATATATATATATATTATATATATATATATATATATATATATATATATATATAAAAATATATATATATATATATATATATATATATATATATATATTTTTTTAAAAATTTTTAAAAATTTTTTTAAAAAATAAAATTTTTTTTTTTTTAAAAAATATAAAAAATTTTTTTCTTTTAAAAAAAAATTTTTTTTCAAAAGGGAATTTTTTTTTTTTTTAAAAATAAAAATTAAAAAAATTTTTTTAAAAAAAAAAAAATTTTAAAAACAAAATTTTTGGATTTTTCTAAAAAAGGCAAAGGGGTTTTTTTTTAAGAAAAAAACAATTTTTTTTTTCCAATTTATTGTTTTTAATTTTTGTTTTTAAAATTTTTTTAAAAAATTTTTTTAAAAATTTTAATTTTTTTTCTAGGGGAAAAACTTGAGAAAAAATTTTAATTAAATCATATCGAAATCAATATCAGTAGTGGTATTATCAGGACAACATTCCTGAAAGGGTTTTTTTTCCTTTTTTTTTATTTCGTCGAAAAAATGTATACAGTGTGAATGTCGGAAATTTTTACAGAAAATTTTTTTAAAAAAAAAGAAAATTTTTTTCCTTTTTTTTATATTTTATTATACAAATTATAAAAATAAGGATGGATACAAAAATTTTTTTTTAAATTAATTATCGTTTTTTTTTAAGTTTTCTAAAGGCTGGAATAAATTATGCTCAGATCGTCAATATCTTTTTTTTTATTCATGCAAAACACCCGGGAAAATCTACCATTTCAAAAAACTTCTTTTGTTTTGTTCTTTTTGTATTAAGTACCGATTGCAAAATCTATGTTATGATTGGTCATAAGGAATTTCTGATAGGGTACATTTTTTTTTTTTGGTCTGCAATCGCCTTTGTCTGGTAATGCGTTGGAAAACATGGAAGTTTGTCCTATATAGTTACTGTTGCATTCTATGCATGAAGAAAGTAAACAACATTCGTTTTTTTTAAATCACTATCTGTATCTTTTGCCAAAAAGTGTTTCAATTTTTAAAATTTGTTTTCCACTTATTTTAAGGCCTGTATGTTTAGTTAAAATTTTTGCTAATTTGTGAAAAGTTTCACCGCAATATGGTAGTGAAAAATAATAAGAGGGTTGATTCTCAGTTGATAAGGCACTGATATTTCGAGAAATGTTAGTTGGTTGGTTATTATTGGGTAAAACAGATGAGCTTTCTAGAGAAATAGCCAAACTGTGTTCATTGTTCGGAAGATTGTTAACTTCTATTGTTCTATTGTTATTATTTAAATTATTAGTATTTATAGAATTATGTAAAAATTTATTAAGTAAGACTTTTGGATAGCCATTGTCTAATAAGATAGAGTAGAGCTTTTTTATGTTTTTATTAATTATTAACAGCTATAACAACAAGATTCAGTTCACTATAGAACGTGAAACAAACAACAGTATCCCCTTTTTAGACACTAAACTAATAAGGACAGAAAACAATGTAATAAAGGTAGACTGGTATTAAAAACCAACATACTCTGGTAGATATATGAATTATCATTCATACCACACAAAAAAAATGAAAATCAACCTTATTCTAGCATTAAAAATCAGAATACAAAAAATTTGTCATCCATCATATATTAATAAAAACATAAAAAAGCTCTACTCTATCTTATTAGACAATGGCTATCCAAAATTCTTACTTAATAAATTTTTATTCAACTAGTCGGTCAAGACTACCCTTCCACATATTTATATATATATATATATATATATATATATATATATATATATATATATATATATATATATATATATATATATATATATATATATATATATATATATATATATATATATATATATATATATAACATTCCCCCTTCCACGTTTTGATCGTCTCGATCAAGTATCATCTCGATCTTGATAGAGGCATAGCCGTTCCAGATGTACAACTTTCATTTTTGCCTGTGGGCTTTTCTGAATTCGGTACACCAGATCATTACGCCGGGTCACTACTTTGCGGATGCGGAGGAGAAGAGGTTCGCCTTCGCGGATGCGGAGGTTAACGGAGGCGGAGGTGAAATTTGAAGTGAAAAAAATAAAAATTCATGATTTATTAAAGTCAAAAATATTTATTTCAAATGGATACATAACATACATACATGTACAGGGTGGGCCAAATTGGGCACTTTTAAAGGGAAACTCCCATTTTTAAAGGAGATAGATGAAAACTAATGTCGGTGTTTGGAGCTCAATTTTCATCAGTAACATAATGGTAAAAACCGCACATCTATATCTGTTACCGTTTCTGAGTTACAGGGTGTTTTTCAAAAAAGTGCATTTTTTAAAAATCAAGATTCTTATCAAGAACTTATTTGCTATGGAAAATTTTGAGTTTTTGTAAAAACATTTCCAAAGCAACTTTTTACGTAGAATTTAATGGTGTAAATATATTTTTTTACAATCAATAGTTTAATAGTTATTAACAGAAAAATCGATGTTTTATATGGGACACCCTGTATATTTTTGAATAATTAAAAATAACTTTTAATTACCTTTCCAAAAAGATAGCACACTTAATATTTTGCTCAAGTTCTCTTCGAAATAAATAGTCCACAGTACAGGCCCCCCCTGGCAAGTTGATTACCACATACTTTATAATTCGTGAGTAACTTCGTTTCGACGAGTCTACCACACTTTTCCCCGCGATTTTTCTCGATTCCCCCGCTTTCCTCGGCCCTATATTATGGCGATTTCCCAAGGTTCTAAAAAGTCACGACAACAACTTTTTTTAGTTAAGTTACTGGAAATTTTGTTAAAAATGTGAATTTAAACTTATCCGACAAAAATTTGTCCGGTTTTTTCTGTCTACCGCTCGAAACATGCCCAAATGACAGGGTATTAAAAACCGATCACCACATAGGTAATTTTGGTAAAATTAATTGTTTGTTGATTTATAAAATAATATCCTATGGTTGTCCGACAAATTTTAAGCCGCATTTTTTCAGTCCGACAGCTAGAAATTGGAATTTTTTGACTGGGTATAAAAAATCGTTTACCACATGTCGGACAAAAATAACACAAAAGAAAAGTATTTTTAAAGAAAAAAAATATATTGTCCGACAAAAATATATCCCAAAAACGTTGGTCTGAAAAAAAAAAAAAAAAAAGTTAAAAAAATTCGTAAAACTTTTGTATGTACATATATTTATAATTCCAATAAAGTATTTTATTTTTGAAATAAAATTTAATGTAAATATATATATATATATATATATATATATATATATATATATATATATATATATATATATATATATATATATATATATATATATATATATATATATATATATATATATATATATATATATATATATATATATGCTTTACGTACTGGTTTATAGTGATCTCTACATATTAAAACTAATTCGGCCTTCTAAGCTAACAATAACTGTCTTGGAGGATGCATTTGAAATCAAATAAACTTAATAAGCGGAGAATAATTATTCAAGAAAGAAAAATATTGTCACCAAACCGTCATAATGTTTACTTTTAACCCGCATTTGTTTTTTTTTTCATGAGTATCCGCGATAATTTTAGTAGGTTTTTTAATGATGTCTTTTAATTTGTACAGTTTTTTAACAAATATATAAAATAAAATTTTTGCAGTTTTTTAATATGCATTTTATCATTACTAATGTTTTACCTTTTTAAAAAGAATTTTTGTAAAATTTTAAAGTTGTGTTTAATAACGTTGCAACACACATGAACTTTGTGATTCCTTAAAAAATTAAAAATCTTTGTTAATGTTACAAATATGCTTGAATTTAAACAAAATTATGCGAAATTAATTTGATTTAAAATAAATTATAAGAGTGTTTAAGGTAAATAAAAAAAAATTTGAAAAATTTTAAAGGTTTAAAAAAAAAATCTTAGGAGGCCATGTTTTGGTATTGAGGCATAACTTTTAATTCTGAACTTTGTTTTATAACCTTTTGCTGAATTTTTTTAAATAAGGGTACTTTACTCCTGTACAATTTTTATATTTTTTGACCTACCCTATACTTAACCCGAGACAGTTACAGTGTACGTTGCATTGTTGTTACCATAGAAACTTTTGTGAACCTGATTTCCAATGAAAAGGTGTTAATCTAGGATCCGTGTTTTAATACGAGGTGTTACGGAACATTGCAAAAATTATGTTTATGTAGTTTTTATTATTTTTGAAGGTAAAGGCGGAAACTAAATTGTCGGACAGGTGTATCACTATTTTCTACAATAAATTTAAAAGAAAAAAAAGTGAAAATTAGGTTTGTGGTCAACGATTTTTTATACCCCGTCAAAATTCCAATTTGCAGCTGTCGGACTGAAAAAATGCGGCTTGAAATTTTTCCGACAAACATAAAATGGTATTTTATAAATTATTTACAATTAATTTTACCAAAAATTACCTATGTGGTAATCGGTTTTCAATACCCTGTCATTTGGGCATGTTTCAAGCGGTAGACATGAAAAAGTCGGACAAATTTTTGTCGGACAAGTTTAAATTCACATTTTCAACAAAATTTGCAGTAACTTTAGCAAGAAAAAAAGTTGTGGTTGTGACTTTTTAGAACCTTTGGAAATCGCCATAATATAGGGCTTTTTCGAGCGGAAAAGCGGAGGAATCGAGAAAAGTCGCAGAGGAAAAGTGTGGTAGACTCGTTGAAACGAAGTTCCTCACGAATTATAAAGTATGTGGTCATCAACTTGCCAGGGGGGGCCTGTACTGTGGACTAAAAGAGTTTTAAATAGTTCGCCCACTTTGAACAAGTAGGCTTAGGACGCCGCAGGGCGCGGCCCTGATAAAGAAAACAAATGCTTATTGGTAATTGTCAAATTGTGATTTTGGCTGTAAACACGCCGTAATTTAGTCAAATGTTTCAAATAAATTTAAAATGAAATTTGAAAATTATGAAAAATGGGATATGATAGTTTGTTTTATACAATCCGGGGAGAATCCAGAAGCAGCAAGCAATTTATACCACAACCAATATCCAGAAAGAAGACAACCTTTTATAGATATTTTTGAAAGATTGCGACACAACCTTATTAATAGTGGCCAGTTTGAGAAAAAAAGGTCAAAACCGTATATAACAAATAGGGATAAGGAGTTAGAAGAGATAGTAGTTTTAGGAGCCGTTTAAAATAATCCTAAAACGTCAACACGAAAATTGAAAACGTTAACAGGACTGGCAAGAACTAATGTTAGACAAACTTTAAAGAAATACAAATATAAACCATACAGGACCAGAAAAGTGCATCATCTTAGACCTGGAGATTTTGAACGCCGCATAGATTTTTGTCGGTGGTTTCTGGAAAAATGTAACCGTGTGCGCGATTTCCCTCTGAATTGTATTTGGACTGATGAAGCGTATATAAGCAGTGTCGGTATTTTTAACCGCTATAACTCGTATACTTGGGCGCAACAAAACCCTCATTCAGTAGTCGAGCTAAGAAACCAAGGAAGACTTGGGTTTAGTGCCTGGGCAGGTATTTTTAGAGGTAGGGTTATTGGCCCGTTAATTTATGATGGTACCCTCACCTCTCAACGATATTTGCAAATTTTAAGGCACCAAATAGAACCGTTCATTGATGATCTACCTCTAATGGAACTCGGAAACATATTTTTCCAGCAAGACGGGGCACCGCCTCACAACGCTGAAATTATTAGTAATTTTTTAGCAGATAACTTTGACAATAATTGGATAGCTAACCAAGGTCCCATCCGTTAGCCAGCGAGGTCACCGGACTTAACGCCCATGGATTTTTCTCTTTGGGGCAGACTGAAGGACCTTATTTTTAAATTACCTATACGTTCTAGACGAGAATTAGAAGTAACGGTTGTGCAAGGGTTTGCACCTCTCATCCCTTTGAATTGATGAATTCTGCAAGAAATGTCCGGAAACGGTGCCGTTTGTGCATAAGACAGACCGGTCGACAATTCGAACATCTCCTGTAGCTAAATCTCTTGCGCTGTTTTATTACTTTTTATTGTTGTTTTTTATATTTTATTTGTTAATCTTATTCTAAATATAGTTTACATTGTTATAAAATTCGACATCATTCATTGTAAATATAAGTTTCATTTTATAAAATATTAAGTGTGCTATATTTTTGGAAAGGTAATTTAAAGTTATTTTCAATTATTCCAAAATATACAGGGTGTCCCATATGAAACATCGATTTTTCTGTTAATAACTATTAAACTATTGATTGTAAAAAAAATATATATATTTACACCATTAAATCCTACGTAAAAAGTTGCTTTGGCAATGTTTTTACAGAAACTCAAAATTTTCTATAGCAAAAAAGTTACAGCGATTTTTAAAAGCACTTTTTTGAAAAACACCCTGTAACTCAGAAACGGTAACAGATATCGATGTGCGGTTTTTACCATTATGTTATTGACGAAAATTGAGCTTCAGAGACCGACATTAATTTTCATCTATCTCCTTTAAAAATGGGAGTTTCCCTTTAAAAGTGCCCAATTTGGCCCACCCTGTACATGGTACGCTTTCATAAATAAACTAGTAATCAAAATTGAGAAGAGGCAGCCGAGCGGCTGCGTCGCCTAGCGTCGCTCTTTGCGCATTGTATGTTATCGTAAATAAAATTCCGCATAAATTTTGCGGAGGCGGATGCGGGGGAGGAGGTCGATTCTTTGCGGAAGTTCCGCAGTAACGGAGGCGGAGTTTCGTTACAACCCTAATAAAAAGCTACAGCCTGACATCTCCTGTACCTGGATTTATCGAATAATTCGTATTTGATTCGCCTCGCATCATTGAATATTCGCACACCCCTAATTAAATCGAAAGTACTAATCAAAGAGTAACCGGAAAAACCCTCATATTTTTAGCTTATTTTTTCACTTCTGCAGAGACGTTGAAAAAAAAAACATAAAAATATTCTGCGTATGTCAAATTATCGGTAATGAAAAATCAAGATAAGCATATTTTTTGGTTTTTCGAAAAATGTCGAAAATCACACCTAATTGGGGGTTGATGTGATAACGCAAAACTGAAATATATGAATAATATCAATACGAATAAACAGGGCCGTACTAACCCTGTTTGGGCTACAGCACAGGGGCGCTGTAACTTAAGGGGCGACACGAACGTAAAGATAAGGAATTTTTAAACCACGGCCGACAATTTAGTAATTGAACGTTTCTAAAGGCTTTCGCAAGTAGCTGCATTTTTTAACATGGATTTAATCTAAATTCTTTGGTAAAAGAAGCCCTAAAAAATTTTTTTATTAAGAATTTCTTTTAATAAAAGAAAGGCTAAAGTTCTCACTATTTGACCGGACCATAGTATTTCTAGGTATTACGGCGCGCTGAATCCGATTTCGGGGTTAGTTTTTCCCCATCACGTCAGGATAACGAGATTTAAAGGTCATTTAAAAGTCAAAATATTGCAAGCCTTTAAAACAAAGGGTTTTTAGTACTGTTTTGTTTACTGTTATTATTTTATTACTTTTCCTAAGAATAGCTTTTCTTACTGTTAAAGAAACGTTAATGTTAGTGCTAAATAACCCAATAAATATCAAGCTTACATTAAAAGTAAATATACAATTTTAAAACCAATTCTAAGTTATAAATAACAAAAATAAAAGATATTTTGTTTTTCTTTTTAAAGTAAGTTAACCGAAAATTTATTATTCTTTGTTTAGTGGACTTATAATTTGTATTTCTACTTTAACTTTTGTTCAAAAGTATAGCTATTAAAGCCACATATTGATTTATTTTTATTTTGAACATTAACAAACTAAATTAAAAATAATAAGTCAATGCCGTATAAACTAAACACGGGTTTTTAGAATAAATACGCGTTATACTTATCCCAAAACCCTGCTTAGGAGACGTGAAATCGACACGGTTTTGTACTGTAGGAATAAGTCACAAATCCATGTTGACTTTGCGACATTCTTGGTTTCCTACTCAACACGGAAAAGGGAATATGCGAAAGTCGACCGGCACTAATAGTAAAGCTTGGTTACTCTTTGATTAGTAATTATATAGCTTTACTATTAGTACAGTTAAATTTTCAAGAACTATTTTTCCATGTACTTTTACCTGTTAAAATGTCCTACTTGGATTTATCCGCAAGTAAGAACGCATAACCGTCTTCAAAATTCATAGCCCTTGGGTCAGCCCTGGGCAGCACACAGCATCACCTCGATGTTCAAGCAAGGTCTAGGGTCAATTGATGCAGTGCTGTGTCGACCGTCATTAACTTTAAATGCATTGTCAAAATTAAACATCTTGGATGGAAAATCGAAATTGGCGAGTTCGAAAGCCGAGGCCACTTTCACCCTGGGCCAGCTCTGGGCAGCACAGTAGCTTTAGCTCAATGTTCACGCAAAGTTCTAGGGTCACTCGTGTCACTGCCGGGTCGACCGTCATTAACTCACAGCAAATGTATCATCAAAATTCAACGTCTTGGCAGGAAATTCCAAATTTGTCAGTTAGACGCCCATGGAGACTTTCTCCCTCTGGGCCGGCCCTGGGCTTGTCCTGATGGTGACTCAGAACCTTTTCTAATGTCCAAAAAGTACTCAAGAGCTACACGGGTATCCGTCAAGATAGTAGGTCGCTCGAGAAATTGTACTAGAGATGCTTTTAAAAATATCATTATTTTGACCTCTAAATGACCTTAAAATATCGTTTTTTTCAGGCGACCTATACCTAGGAATACCATGGTCCGGTCAAATAGTCAGGACATTTTTTTTTGTAAACCTGTGTACTCAATGAATTTGCTCTAACTAAAGCGAGAAAAAAGTTTATTATTTAATACATT
>JAHBCN010025078.1:0-11501 GCA_019359885.1 Listronotus oregonensis | reverse complement strand
CTTTGACTTGTTCTCACTTTGTCCTTAAATGAATTTCTATTATTAACATTATTATATACCCTTTTAAACGTGTGCTCATTTGGTAAAATTCTATCCGAATATAAAAGAAGAAATTCTCTACGTGCTTGTTTTCGATTGTAACCACATCTAACGAAAATTTCATAAATTTGTCTTTTTTCTTCTTCAGTAAAACCAATTTTAAAATGTCCGTATTTTGACGCTTAAACATGATGACAATAAATATGTCGTTTCCAGGAAACTTAAAGGGATTGTTTTTAAGGCATATCTGACCATTTTGCAAATACTATGGTTCTGCGTATAGTCACTGCCATATCGTTCGATGATATTTAAACAGAAATATTTCGAAAACGGCCAAACCAAATGTCAACTATGCATATATTTTTAATATCGGGATAAAACGATCTTTCATTTTAGCTCATAATATACAGGGTGTTCCATTTAAAAAAACGCAAATTAGCGTCATATTTTAAAAAGGCGACGTTTAATTGTTTTTTGTAACGTTATAAAAGAACCTCAGTAACAACCCTACAACTTTTGTATTTAACATTTTCACCCATCTCTTTACCTAAGATAGATAAAAGGGGGGTGCATTTATAACCAATAACCCTGTACGTCACGACTATAAGAATAGTTCAATTTATAAATAGGCTATAACTACATAACTTATTAAAATTTAAATAAAATTATACAAAAGTTTTACCTCATCTATAAATTTTATTTAAAAAATTTTTCTTTGAAAATTCGGTTTACCTCCATAATAAATGAAGAAATAAAAAAAGTTTTAAATAAAAGTTGTAGCTGAAGATCTTAGGAACAACTTCTATATATTTTTTTTTTGTATTTTGATTTTTTAAAAAGTTATATAAAAATAATAAAAAATTAGGTAAATACAGGTTTGCACAGGTAACCACAGATGAATATCCGTGGAGAATTTTTTTTTGCATCGATAGCTCCACTGTTAAAATATCTAAATTGAAAATTTCAATTTACGACGGATAAATTCTAGATTTTAAAAAAAATTGTGTATATTGACTGGGCTAGATGTATTTGGACGTAAAACGATCTGTAGAATCCGAAAATCAAAAATAACGGGATGATCTATTGAAAAATAAAAATTTCCACTCACTTCCCGTGAAACCGAAAGTCGAGAAGGCCTGTCATATGTCCTACGAAGTTGCGTTAATATCGATAAAGAAATAAACAAATCGCAGCCGGAAAGTTATAAAATTTGTGGTCATAGGTAGTACCTTCGAGCATATACGTATAGAGGCAGGCTTGCTTTGGCCGGACAACAAGCGTGCGAGAGAGAAAAAAATAGAAGTATAACCTTTCACTTTCGCGTCTCGCATCTGATTGTTCGGCGAAGAGGTTTATTTACCCCCACCAATCAGGACGCCGGGGTATATACCCCACATCGCTTACCAATAAGGCATATGAAGCGAGAGAGAATGGTTATACTTTTTCTTTCTCCCGAACGACCGAGCGGCAAGGCCGAATCTATAGGTATATATGCAAGGGTAATACCAATGGAATTTGCTGTTATTTTTTGTTTTGTGTGACATAGAACTTAAGTAAAAAAATCATTTGATTTTTTAATTATTTCCTTTATACACAAAAAATTTCATTGTATATGGAATATGAAATGGGTAAAGTATTATTACTTTTTTCGAATTCTTAACTTTCAGAGTCTCTAGATGATATAATTATATTGTTTAAAAAACAATTTCTGATGTCTGTCAGTTTATGTCTAATCAAAAGTCAGAACTGGATTGGTGTATAAATTGTTTTGGAGAAGGTCTCTAATTTTACCAGAATGTGTGAGTCATTAGCGTACCTTTAAAGGTTTTTTAAGAGGTTAAATGTGCAAAAAAACATAATAAATCACCGATATCCGAGCTAACCACAACAGTTTTTAAGGAAAAAAAAATTCTATTAAAAGAACGATCTACAAATTTCTTTTTTGACAAAAATAGTTTTGATGGTTGTCATTTTTGACAATTGACATTGTACGAAATGTCATTTCCGAAATTTTTTTTAAGACGTCATTCTCTTACCGATTTGGTAATTATTCGTTTTACCAATTATGACAATGATCTAAAAAGAATAATAAGAACTATTCGCCAAAATACAGTTTTGTATGTAATATACAGGGTATTTCAAATTAGACTCTTATTATTGGGATCTCGGAATCTGCAGCAGATACGAAGAGGATTAAAGTAAGGTTAGGTTTTGCATTTATGTGACTAATATTATGCCGTTTAGAAACTTTTTAAAGGAACCCGCACAATTCTTATTGAAAATGGGTTTCCGCCAATTTTTAAAACTTTGCATATTGATAGTTTTCAACACGCTGATCAAAAGTGTCAATGGGTACGAAATCCAAATACCCTTCTCTGAAAGCAAGGCCAACTAAGAATATTTATTTTTTAAAAATATATTAGGTTACCAGCTTTCAAAATATGCCATATTATACACTGGTAAAATGAAATAAGGAGCCCTATTTACCTACGTAAAAATCCATATGGGCCCATAAGAAGAAATAAAGTAGGTGTAGTGGCCGAGTGACAAACTGTCGAATGCTGAATCTAAAAGTACTAACCAATAGCGCCTGAAGATTATTTTAAAACCTGTTTGCAATGAAGCCAGAAAAAAATAAAAACGATTTTTTGAAATTTCGATTTTTTTAGGCCTCTTCGGAAAAAACTAGGAAATTTTCAAACTTAATTAACGATTTATTCTTGTTTCGTACACTCGCGTTTGGTACACTTCGAAAATTTACCTAAAATATTCTCGTTTTACACTGAATTATTAAATTAATTTTATGCTTCTCGTTTCGTACACCGACCATTGTGACGACCCAAATAAACAGTCAAATAAATTAGTCTAGTCGAAAAGTGTGTTTCCTGAGAAAACAGTTAAAAGGCTTCGAAAAATATGAGCAATAGATCATTTGACGCAGAATGAAAATCTGAGAAAGGCGTTTTGAGGATTGTTATAAATAAAAAAAGCCATTAAGATTTTTGATAATAACTCAAAAACCATAAGAGATAGCGAAAATTTAAAAAAATATCCTTGAAGAGGAGGAAGTTTCCGATAAAAAAGTTTTAACTCCCGAAGTTCTATCTCCATTATTTATAATTTTAATTTAATGCTAAAAATGGGCCCCCGTTCGTCATTTTTGGTTGCGCAGTCGGCGTCAAAACCTAGTACGTAACACTAAATATTTTTTTAGGGTATTAAATATTATTTGAAAATGTTTTAAAAATAAAGGTTTATTCAGAACACTTCAAAGAATTTATTTCCGTTGAAAATTTAACTAGAATTATAAATAATGAAGACAGAACTCAGGGAACTTTTTGCAATTTCCGCTATCTCTTATGGTTTTTGAGTTATCATTAAAAATCGAAATGTCGTTTTTTGTTAATCACAACTTTAATTTTTATTGGCAGATATAATCCTTAAAACGCCTTTCTCAGATTTGCATTTCGCGTCGAATAAGCTATCGCTCATATTTTTCGAAGCCTTTTAACTATTTTTAGCAGGAAACACACTTCTCGACTGGACTAATTTATTTGACCGGTTATTTGAGTCGTCACAATAGTTAGTGTACGAAACGAGAATATTTTAGGTCAATTTCCGAAGTGTACGAAACGCGAGTGTTCCAAACAAGAAAACCCCTAATAAACGGCATATTGTTAGTCACATAAATGCACAACTTTACCTCAATTTCACCATCTTCGTATCTACCTCGGTTTTCAAGATCCTAATGCGAAGCTCAATTTTGAATTACCCTGTATAGCAACTAAGTTATTTTAGTATGATTTAAACTAGAATATTTTTCTGTCTGTTAACCACAAAAGATCATCAGATGCTCTGCCAAGCTGAACAAAGACAAAGCCATATTTTTCTGACAATACAAAACCAATTATAAAATAAAAAAGACCCAGACGATTAGGAATAAAACACAGTAACTTAAAACCAGCAATAAATATCGCATTTACTTAATGCCTGTATAGGAAATTGAAAAATACCTTTCCGAAAATTTTGATCTATACAAAAGAGTGCCTATTAAGTTTTATCTCAGGTAAACGAATAGTAGCTAAAACATTTATTTCTGGGAATTCTTTTATGGATTAATATAAATTGGACTATTAAATTCTTTGTTAAAATACATATTATTTATTATTCGTTAAACAACATTGTTGTGTAATAAATTTTATATACAGTGAGAGTCTCTAACTCGGAGATTTGTTCTTGTTTCGTACACTTGTGTTTCGGATCCATTTCAAATATTCTTATTTCGTATAGTCTGTCTCAAAGTATATCGCTATGTCTTTTGACGGACAATACCCCAATAAACCTTCAACGATTTTATTACCTATTGTTATTGGGTAAACCCATTATTTTATAATGGCAGGGGTGGGCCAGATATTTCTTGAGTATTGACCATTAGGTATATAAATATTTCAGCTAATATTTTAGTGGCAGTGTTGAATAACCGCTTTTACTGTTCGTATCGAAAAAGTTGTTTTACAAGAATATAACTATATCGCGCCGAAATCATTTGGTATTAGATGCAAAACAAGTTGTGAAAATGTGTATGAAACTTTAACCAGTAGAAAACTAATTAAACAAGAAGCTTTAAAAGAAACCTCTCTACTTACAAAAACTCCAATATCATCGATAAAGGATATTATTATTAGTGAAAAATTAAACATGAGAAAAAACGTAGTGATTTTCAATCTCACCGTATAGACAATAGTGAGTTCCTACCTTGGATAAACTAAAAAAGAAGCTAGACGAAGACAAAACCAATATAAATATTAGCCGTGCCACCCTCCATAGAGTTGTTTGTAAATTGGGATTTAAATACCGCAAAATAGACAAGTACAAATGGAAATGCACAGATTATGCACTTGGAGATTTAATTACCTTCAATAAATTAACAGATATATGTTAGAAAACAAATCCATAATTTACCCTTATGAAACATGGTTCGGTACACACGACACATTATCCAAAGGATGGGTTATTCCAGTCAAAACTGTCAGATGAAAGCATATTCAAATAAAGGAAAACGCATTACCATAATACACGCTGGTTCAGAAGACGGATTTGTCCCAAACTGCTTGCTATTGTCTGCAAATAATATTAAGGATTCTAGATGGATTATCATGAGGATACAAGTGCAGAACTTTTTGAAAACTGGTTTCAATATTATCTTTTAAAAAATATTCCAAACAACAGTGTTCTTGTCATGAATAACGCAAGCTACCACAGCCGCTTGCTACACAAAGCACCAGCTTCATCAAGTTCAAAAACTGTAATCCAGGAATATTGAAAATGCTATTTATTTTGAATTCAGTTACCAAAAGGCCCAACTTTTAAAAGTTCTTAATTCATATGCAATTAAAAAACAATATGTATATATATATGTGATAATTTGGTTGAACAGGCTGGGCATACTGTCTTACGTCTTCCTGCGTATATTACTGTATGCTTAACCCCATAGAGCATTTGTGAAACCAAGTAAAATTAAAAATCAGAGCAGAAAATGATACACCTACTTTAAGTCCAAGTGTTATAAATTTAAAAAAATGTAATTACTAACATACCAGGGGAGAGGGGAAAAATTCAGTACAGCACTTTAAAAAAAATCTTACATTTCTATACAAAAAAAAAATTTTTATTGTAATTAATCAAAATGATGACTCTGATAGTTAAACAGAATTAGATTTAATATTTAGATTAAAAATGTAATTATGTATAAAAAAAAATAGTTATAAATTTATTAAAATTTTGCATATATTTGTTTATTGGATTGGGATTTGATTTTAATGGGGTCATCTAAAGTATTTTGATTGGTCAGAACATGTGGCGCCACAATGTTCTCCCCAATCAAAATACTTTCGGATGATCGGATCGTCAGAAATCGGATGCATAAACCCGGGGCATTAATGAATTTTTTGGCAATAAATTATAAATCTTTATATTATTAGAGTCCGTCCCTAATGTTTTGTCTTTTACCTACTGATCCGCAGTTTTATTGTTGTCGGCAGGTAAATTTTCCATAAATGAAGGCAAAACTAACACGGTATACTTTTAGACAAACTGTAAAAAAAAAGTAATTATTCAGTTTTCGACATCTTGATACAAACCCAAAAAAAAAAATTGCTCCCAAAAAAAATAAAAAAAATACCCTTATCAAATCCTTTTTAAGAATTTGCCAAAAAAAAATTAAAAATTGCAAAAAAAATTAAAAGGGGGCCCCAAAAAAACGGTCAGTTGTATGCCAAATAAAACCCCGGGGACTTCAATTTCCCAAAGGGGAAAACATGGACAATGTGTCAATATCGAGTTCATCCAAAACTATGTTATTTTCATTTAATATTAATATTAATTAAAAAACCTGTAGTAATAACGATAAGAAATAAATGCATATTTTAGAATAAGAGAGTGAGTTATAAATGATGACACTGGTGAGTTATGGTTTTTAGCCCACAAGTGTGTTATTTAATATTTTACCTGCCTAAATCGGGAGGTTAGATTAATAAATAAAATATATTGTATATAAATAGGTGTTTACCTTTCTTATGTCACTCAGTATATATATATATATATATATATATATATATATATATATATATATATATATATATATATATATATATATATATATATATATATATATATATATATATATATATATATATATATATATATATATATATAAAACCGGTGGTGCATCGCCAGGCTGGCATAGGAAATCCCATGTAAATTTTGATACATTGAAATATTGACTCCCCTATTGAATTTACAACAAAATTGTATTAGACTATTTTGAAGATGTTGATAAGATTAGCTCACATTCTAATTTTTTTTTCTGATAAGGCAATTAAAACTTATTTAAGAAAAACTATTTGTAAAATCGTTGCATACCTGCTACATACCTTAATGAATCCACCAGTAATAAATAAAATGTCTTGTCAACATTTAATTGACGTTTTACTTTGTATTAGTTATTTCAAAATGTTTTACAGTATTGAAGAGAAAATAACAATGATTAAATGGTATTACATGGAAAATAGTTATCGAAGAGTATCCAACATGTTCTCTACGTTTTTTCCTGATAGACACATTCCAAGTAAGACAACAGTTCAAAATATCGTTCATAACTTTGAGACAAAAGGTACTGTTATTAATAAATGCAACTGCTTAGAGCGAAATAATAATGTACTCGATGGAAGAGCTCAAAAAAATAATGCCGATTTAGATGTTTTACTTTATGTAGAAGAAAATAAAGGAATTAGCACCAGGCTTGGCAAAGTTTGAAAAGGATCACAGCACAGTAATTGAAATTAAAGAAATATAAATATCATCCGGGACAAATATCGAAGACATCAGGAATTAAGGGAAGGCGATGAGATCCGAAGAGCAGATTTTTGTTTGAAGTTATGGAAATGGCAGATAACCTTACGCAATATTTGTTTTAGTGACGAATGCAACCTTCAATTAAGCAATGAACCAAACGTTCAAAACATCAGATACTGGCAAAGAAAATGAACACAGATTTGTATCTACAAGGACTCGATACCCTCAAAAGGTAAACGTATTGGGGGGTATAATTTGGACATCGGATTATTAGACCTTTTTTTTCACAATTTGGGAACGAAACTTTTTAGAACTATTACAAAAAACAAGTAGGGTCGGATTGCAAAAAGTTGCACCTGACAATCAAGACATTTGGTTTCAAATGGATGGTTGTACTGCACACACCACGAGAAGTAAGGAAATGTTCAAAATGTTTTCAATCGACCCACATAGGACCAAATTACACCATAAATTGGCCAATAGGTTCCTGATCTTTCGCCAAAAAGATTCTTCCTTTGGGGTTTATCAAAGTTATTTATACAAATTTGAGTTATCAACATTTAGAAGAATTAAAAGTTTTAATTTCAGCGGCGTGCGATCGACTATCGGCATTTCAACTTCATAATGTAAGAACTGAATTTTATAACCATTTAGGATATTGCTTAGCAGTAAACGGAGGTCTGTTTGAGCATCTAATTAAAAAACATTAGCTTTTAGTTTCAATGTGTTGTGTTAAAACGTATTTTTAGACAGTTTTTAAGTGTGTTTTTCACCTTCCTTTAAATTTTTTATAATATATTAATAACTAAATACCACTAATGTATTTATTAAATGATTACAACCATTATTTTCTCTTCAATACTGTAAAACATGTTGAAATAACTAATATAAAGTAAAACGTGAATTAAAAAGTTGACAAGACATTTTATTTATTACTGGTGAATTCATTTTGGGTATTTTGGAGGTATGAAAATTTTACAAATAGTTTTTCTTAATAACTTTTAATTGCCTTATCAGAAAAAAACGAAATTTATAAAGTAATTTATCAAGGGCCCCAAAATAGTCTAATACAATTTTGTTGTAAATTCAATAGGGGAGTCAATATTTCAATGTATCAAAATTTACATGGGATTTCCTATGGCCAGTCTGGCGATGCACCACCCGGTATATTTACCTAAGATCACATTTAACCTGGTAGCATGTAAAATTTTAAGTGGATATCTTTATTTATTCTTTACTATCGACCCCTGGGTAGTGGCTACTATTAAGCCCTTTTTTTACAGTCAATAAATTTTACAGCTACAATAAGAAGTAATATTACTCAACTTTAGACAAGTTTAGGTAAAATATTTGTATACTTTCGTGCCGCAAAGGACAACATTGGTATGTCTAAGTTGTTTTACAACCCTTAAAAGTCATGCTCTGTTATCAGTTGTACGGCTGTAAACGGTTATATAATTCCTTTATTGCACAAGATGTTTAAAATTTCTTAAGAAAGAATAATGGCAAATTTTATGCCGAAGAACTTTTCACTTTTTATTTATTACAGGATGACTCAAAATAAACTAATTTTTTAGAAGTAAATATTAACAATTAATTATAGTGTGGTCCATTAAATGTGCAACAAAATATTTATTTATTAAAATTTAAATTTCAATATTTATAAAAGTTGGGGATTGTCTTAAACCATAATATTATATTATATTATATTATATTATATTATATTATATTATATTATATTATATTATATTATATTTATTATATTATATTATATTATATTATATTATATTATATTATATTATATTATATTATATTATATTATATTATATTATATTATATTATATTATATTATATATATTTATGCTTAAATGCGAAATACCAAGCCATGGCCAACTATTCGAATTTTTATTATTTTTTTGAAAATTTTAAATTACCCCTACATTACTCATAATTTTATTATTCTGTTTTAGTACTTTTTTTTAAGGTTGCTTCAACCAAATTACTTTTAAATAACTTTTAAGTTTGGCAAAAGTTCGTGCTTTAAATTTGATAAAGAATTATTTTGACCCACTCGCTAAAATGATCTTGTTATATGTCAAAAAGTAGCATTTTTAAAATGTGTCGAAAATTACATTATTTAAGGGAATTTAATTTTATTTTCCTTTTAAGTTGTTTTTTATACAATTTTATGTCCATGTAGAAAGTTTGAGTCACCTAAGATAAAGGTATTTTTTTTCTATATTTGACAGCTAGGGTTCCTACCCATAGTTCTAAGCCCCTAGATCTCTTTCTTGCTTCCACCTCCGAAAAATAATTGTGAAATTAAGGTAAAATAATGTATAATATAAAATGATAAGTATATTACCATAAAATCTTCCATTTTGGGTGTAACCAGTTTTAAGAAGGAGGAATTTTAGGAGTTTGTGCAGGTGTGCGGTTAGGTTCGAGTAGGGCGTTATAACTTAAAAACTAACAGAGTCCGACAAAATATGACTTCAGATTCGTGATAAGCGACCCAAAAACCGCTGTATACAAAATTTTAATAAAATCGGCCGTGGGCCCAGTAAGTAAAAAATTACCTTTTTTATAATTAAGTTGTCCTCTCTATTTAATTTAGTAATTATCACAAATTAAATATAATAATTATAATAAGATTTATAATAAAAAAAAGTAAATCTTAATCCAATAAAAACAGAAATATTACTATTCATGAACATTGAATAAATAAATGAAAAAAATTCGATTTTCTTTAAAGATTCTGTAGACAACTTTTCAAGTAAAAAATACAAGTAAAAGAAAATATAGGTTTTTTCTCACGCAAAAAAAGTAGTCATCATGCTTTAAAATTTATGTTTCATAAAAAATAAGTAAAGAAATACTAGAACTACATCGACACTACATGATACTCTTGATTACAGCACATAACAATGCGTGCATCTTCTCTCTTGCGCTTCCACTTACCTGGAGCGAGAATCGTTCATTGAAATCATGGCAACCTCTGTTTGCGGCCATTTTCCAATTGGCAACCATGGATTTTTGTAATTAGTATATATAAAACTTTAATTTTGTATTAAAAATAAAAAAACAGGTAAGTGTAAACAATTAACACTGATATACCTGTTTACAGCTGGCAACCCTAACGCTGCGGCTGACTGAGAGCTGGCAACCATTTATTTTTCAATTTGTGACATTATTATCTTTCAAATGTCGTAAAATTCATTAAAAAAACATATAGTTGCAAGTTATGTTAGGGAATTAATCATAATAATATTTAAATTACAGATAATTGCGGCTAATTTTTTATAGGCAACCTATCCCTAATCCATTGCATACTTCCTTAACATTCATTTAAAATTGGTTGTATCAAAAAAACAGATAGATAGATAGACTATAAGAGTAACCTCAACTGGCACAAGCACAGTTTTTAAGGTCGGATTCCTCTTTCGAGCCAGAAAGTATTTCTTTTCTTCCAATATGTATACTCCGTATGTATCCCAAATAGACCCTCTTTAGAATATTGTTCTCATGTCTGGGAAATGGTGTCTTTTACAACACTCAGCATTCTGGACTCCATTCAAAGAAGAACCGTTCGTCGTATTAATGATTCCACGCTTACAGAAAGGCTTTCTCCCCTTGCCAACCGTCGAGCTGTAGGGGATCTGTCGCTCTTCTATAGGCGGCTTCTGCTCAGAGCAGTTGGCCAGTATAATTACTCCTCTGGCAGCTCCCAACAGAGCAACACGTAGTGCAATTTTTATGCATCCTTTTACAATTGGAGAGGCCTCGAACTTTGTGCCTTCATCCCTGTGTGTCCAGACTATGGAACCTGTTACCCGCAGAAGTTTTTCGTTCCCCTCCCAGCCTCCAAATATTTAAGTCCCGTGTAGACAAACTCCCTCTCACCACACTTAAGACACCCACGGTACGTTAGTACTTGGGCATCAGCCTTCGTAGACTGTCAAAGATTTAAAAAAAAAAATAGAAAAATCTAGTTGATTGAACCTACATTACTATATTTGTTTGTAAAAAACTTTCTTCATTAAAGTATTTTTTAAGAATTTTTGCCTTCTTTACTTCATTTTTTTAAAGTTAAAACAACTTTTCCTTTC
>JAHBCN010025077.1:0-11445 GCA_019359885.1 Listronotus oregonensis | reverse complement strand
AAGGAAAAAGACGAAGAATGGCATTTTGTTTTGAAATGAGGAAAGAAAATAACGATGGGTTTTTTTAAGAAATATTTGTTTTACCGATGAATGTACTTTCCCCCCTCAACAATGAACCAAATGTTTAGAATTGCCGGTATTGGAGCCAAGAAAATGAACATCGCTTTGGGACACAATATCCCCAAAAACAAATGTATTGGGGGAATTATCGGACACATATTTGGGCCCCCTTTTTATGGACTATAACCGACAGCAAAACCTTTTGGACTTATTTCAAAATCAATTGGACCCGCCTTGGAAAAGTTTTGGAAGATCAAATGATCTGGTAAAATGGATGGTTGCCCGCCCATAAGGGGGGGGCCAAAAAAGGGAAAAACCGGATACTTTGGCCACCAATCACCGATCTTTCACCGAATATTTTTTTCTTTGGGTCACTTAAAAGTGTATTTTAAAAGTGTAAAATTTAAGAATCTAAACCAGTACAAAACGCTTTTTTTAAAATGTAATAAAATTTCCAATATCAACTTAGCAACGTTGAAATAATTTTATGATGGTTGGGATATTGTTAAGTTTTAATGGGGGTTGTTTGAAAATTAATTAATTAATGTTTTATGTAATTTCTATTTTTAAAAAGTTATTGTATTTTATTTAATTTTATTTTTCCAACCTAAAAATTTTAGAGTTAGTTCTCTTTTTGGATCTATTTTCGATCTTCTGAGTTAAACATTTACAATTATTTATTCGATGGCTTTGGCCCAAAAATTTTTTAAAATTTGGGAAAAAAATTTAAAACTTTGGAAAAATTCTAGTATGATAAAATTTTTTTTTTTAATATCGTGGAATAATTGTTATAAAAACTTAATTGTACATTAAATAAAAGTTTGATAAAAAAAAAAGTTAACGTTTTTTTTCTTTGAATGTAATGTTGTGAGATTGATGAAACAAAAAAAAATTTCCCTTGTTTCGGCTGTACGACAGTTTTAAAAAGCTTTTTAACAAAATTTTTGCTGGTGGGGGTTTTTTTTTACGGAAAAAATTTTGCATTTACATTTAATTGAATAATTCAAGTTGCTTTTAAAAATTTTTTTTTAAATTGGCACGGGGGTTTTTCAGATTGGTCCCTTCAAAAGTTATTTAACATTTTTTTTTGTAAAATGTATAATGGATTTCCTATGTTTCCTCGGCGACGAACCCCCGGTATAAGTCATACCAACAACACATCTAATAAATTATTAATATTTTTTTTCCTACAAACAAAAATACTATTTTATCTGACTTCTGACACATTTTTCAAAAAAGGTGTGTTTATCATCTGACCTCTGGCTTTGTATAATTTGTTTATTTTTTTACATGAATATTATATCATCTTTCACATATTTTTTGAATAGTTTCATTTTTAGGATGGTTGTTTTTGAAAACAAGTTTATTGATAACTTAAATTTAATTTATCACTAATTTCTTGGAGAATTTTTATTAAAAAAAACAGAAATGTAATTTAACTAAAAATGTGGTATGCTGTGTAATTTTTTTTTTTAAAATGAGCCAGAGAAACTATGCACACAAAGTCCTTTTCATCATGTCAGTTCACTGACAATAAAGATATTTTTATGTCACCACGGCTATCACGAATTTAATTTCCTGTTTTAGAAAAAAAAAAAGGGAAGGGTTTTTTTAAAAATATAGCAAGAGGATAAAGGAAACTACGGTTATGTGGGCGCTTTTTTTATGTGACATCAAAGAACGTTTAAAATAACACAATGTATATATTTTTCATTACATTGTAAAAGTTTCAAAATAGGGGGCGAAAGATTTTGATCTCTACTTTCTATCCGTTTTCAAAATCAAAATATATTGATCCCCTTTAAACGATAAGCCTCGCAAAAAAAGCCCTTTAAATTTTTACCTAAATCAAAAACTATAAATCCAACAGAAACATTCTCTGCGTAGTTAAACTACATATTATTAGCTATCATTTTTAAAAAAATTTTCCTAAATCTTTAAACCGAACGGAGATATAATATTTTGAAAAAGGTTAATTTTTTTTTCCGGATTTTCTCTGCGGGAAAAAGCTCGGAAAAAACTCTAAAAACCATTTTGTAGGTTTTTTATTCTCTAAAAAGTCCCATTGACACCATTGCGATATCTCTAATAGTTTTTGGGTTTTACGGGAAAAAACAAAAAATTACCTTTTTTTTTAGTTTTTATTGTTTAAAAATTACTGTAAACAAATTCGGGGAAAGGGGCCAAAGTGTTTTTGGTATGTATACAATTTTTAATACATTAATACACCTTTGTATGAAAGCAAAGGTCTGGAAGGCTTAAAATAAAAGTATCTTTATAATCAAATCCACGTTAAATTTATATCCATTTTCATTTATATTTTTTTTAGGTAAGCCCCATTTCCCTAATGACCACTATTAAAACTTTCGGTCCGAACCCTCAAAAAAAACGACATTACCACCACACTAAATTTGTCTTATTTATTCTTTTTTTTATCCAATTTCAAAGCTCACTTTTAAAAAAATTCATGCGTCATTTGCGAACGCTTATTATCCTTCCCAAGCCCGGAGCTTTTCCAGGCCTATTTTACTTTAAACTCACTAATGGGACTTCGCATTTATCCCGATTTATCCTAAAGGTTTTTTTTAGATCCCTGCGAATCGTTTTGAACATTTTGAGTAATTTTATACCGTTTTATATCAGTTTTACTTGTTTTTTCTTGCCTAACAGATGGGGACTCGTTTTTCAAGATTTCCATTATCATTTTGAATCTATTAAAAGTTTTGGGATTTTGTTTCCGAAGAAAAATCTGAAATAACTTTTAAAGAAGTAATAACACTAATAACGTCTTAAAATTAGCTTTTTTAACGTTTTTTCTTACTTTGGGAAAAAATTTCCCCAAATTTTTAAGTGTAAGTTCTAACGTATCGTGTATTTTAAGGGAACTTAGAGCCAGTTTATTAACATAAAGTTAAAGATTTTGAAAAAAAAAAGAAAGACTTCCGCAGACTGCAGGTTTCGTAGTCTAGATGCTCTGGAAGGGCAGAATTATATTGGCTAATTCTTCGGAATAGAAGCAATAAAAACACTAAAAAAAAAACATGTTTTCCCCAAACCAAAAGGTTTTATGGGAGATCATTGATCAGACTAAAATGGGAACAATATTCTAAAGGTTGTTCTCATTTTAGTCTGATCAATGATCTCGCGCTTATAGGAAAGCTTCCTTTTCTTGCCTATCGAAGAGGTAAGGAAACATGACTTTTTTCTTTTCCATAGAAGGTCTGATTTGAAATAGATACAAAATATACAGAATAGAAGGAGATAAAAACTGTCTGGCTCGAAAGAGGAATCCAAGCTATCCATAACCCCAGTATCCAAGATACTGTGGCTATGGATATAATGTTTTTGTGCCAGTTAAGTTTATTCATAAAAGTAACGCCGTCAAGGTTAGAGTTGTGGTACTGAGCCCCAACTTTAATTTGGCAAAAGCTGGAAGAATGACCATCAACAATATCAGTCAAACGTTAAATAAAAAGTAAACTGGACAGTGAAACACAAAGGTATTGTAAAAAAGGGTAGGAAGGAAGTTTTTTAAGGAGCGAATCATGACAGACGGGATCAAAAGTCTTAGATAGGATGGCTGAGGGTACTGCATTGGGATTTTTAAGGCGCTCTGCGAGAGGTGCGTATACTAATGTGGGATTAAACTCTTAACTACGTAAAGACGGAGATCAGCAAACAGAGGGCCAAAACATTTTCTTAATGCGCATGCTTAGCAGTAAATAGCGTTATCGTATTTCCTAAATAGTAAACACGAAAGTTCCTAAAATAGAATTTATTTACGTTATTTTTACGTTAGAAATTAAAGGTAAAATTTCTGGCGATAGGACCCACGAAAACATGATATCGCGACTGTTTCCCGACAAAATTTTAATTTATTTTCCCATCCCGGCAATTTTCTCTCGCTCTAAATTTAAACGATGGAACATCTTGCTGTTTTGCTACATATTCCTGCCGTGCCACAGGAAACTCAGATAAGGATAATAATTTTTGCGTCTTTGCTAGTGAAGATAATATTTAAATTTATTGCCTTAATTGCATCACATTAAGTGTACATACAGCTCTCGTCTAGCAACAAAGGTAATAAAAGGTGAACAAAAAGAAAAATGCGACTTTAATGTAACTGGTTTATTTATTTCTGTAAATTTTAATTTAATAACAAATATAAAACATAACACATACAGGGTGTTATGAAAATAGTTTAATATATTTAAACCTTAAAATTATAATTTTAATTTATATTTGTCAAAAAAAATTTGTCACTACGTCAAAAAATTTCCACTGTAATTCACTGTTGGTACCCATCGAAGACAGAAAATGTTTCGATAAATACATAAGCTGTCATGGTGACCTGTCCTAAAAAAATCGATTTTGATTGGTGAAAAACATTTTGGGAGGGCATCAAAATTACCGATAATTTTTTTAAAAGATTTTTTTATATGAGAGTTTGTTTTCATATTTTTGGGGAAAAACCCCTCCGCAGGAGGCGGACATTTTTGTAAAATATGAAAAAAACAATTGCAATTTGTAAAAAAAAAACGTTAAAAGAAAAAGTTATCTGGTTTTTTGATGCAGCATGCAGATAATGAATTTATTTAAAAATTTCCCCAATTAATTGAGAACTTGAATTAAGTAAATTTAAATATTTTATTAAACAAAAAAAAAATAAACTTTTTTAAAACGTTTCTCAACAATATAAACTTGTGATGCAATTTTGCGAAATTTGCACACCTCTTATGGGAATTTAACAAAAAATGAGGGAAATATTCGGGAATAAAAAAAGGAAAACGAAACTTTTTAACAGGGGTCTTTAAAGTGTAAAACGACATCAAGACCCAATAAGAATGGCACCATTTTTGGTTTATAAAAAAAAATTGAATTTTAAAAATTTAAAAGAAAAATTTTTTTTATTCCTCTTTTTTCTCCCTTTTATTTTCAATTTGAAATGTTATCGCCCTTGAGCAGACCACCAAAAAAATATACCACTTTTTTTAATGTCATAAAATTGCCCTTTATAGCCTTAAAAAGTAAACGACCCATAAAAAACGACCGTTTACCGTTAAATCAAAGTTTTGATTAAACCTAAACTAAAAATTTGAAGACCCGGGTCACACGAAACCCGCACGAAATGTGTGAAACTTCCAAAAGAGATACAGGAAATCAGGTTAAATTTTAAAAAAATGCACTTCCGAAAATGCCTGAAACCCCCCAGTCACCCGTTCCGGGTTCATGTTCTCAGGAACTTTGATAACATATTTCCAGACATGTTTAACAAGTATATGTCATGTCAGTCTTGAAAGTTTACAGCTGAAAACGTTTAATTTGAATTTAATATGTATTCAAAGAAAATACAGTGGCGGTGGTAAATTTTTTCTCTTAAAATTTTGGTATTTATTGGCCAGAAATTAATTAAAATATTTATTAAGTCTTATTTCTTTTAAAAAACAAGTTTTTGAAGGTCAAAAAATGCCCCAGAATTTTTAGGGGTTTAACGACGGGAAATTTTTTGATTTTAAAAAGTATCTCAGAAATTTTGACAAAACCAATTTTTTTACATGTTTTTTGAATAATTATTAACCACATCTTTATGTAAAAGATAAAAAGTTATGATAGGGGAAAAGCGCTGAAACCTGTCTTGTAATATACACACTTTTTTCGTCAGACCGAAACTTGAGCTGGCGCACTGAGTGCCCCTAGATTTGCAAATTTTTTTTCCCTGAGTAAGAATTGCGGGCCGAGATTGCTTCGGAAATTTCAAATTAACCTTTAGTTTATTATTCTTGTGATATGGTTTTATATTTATATAGATATTTTGATCAAAAAATAATGGAGTTTGTGACTATTAATCATCTAAAGTTATTTTTTTAACAAGAACAAAAAAAATAAATATAAAAAAAAAAAGGAAAAGCGAAAATATTAATTGTTGTTTTTGACCGTAAAAAACCCCGTTTGGGCTTTTAGAATAAATCCTTAACACATAAATATTTAAAGAAATAAAAATCGATGTAGACAATGACAAAACTCGAAACGACAAAACGTTTTCTAAATGTTGCATTTTAAATAGGAAAATTTAAAAACCTGATAATTTTTTCTTAAATAAAAAAAAAAAATAAAATCATCCCTATTATTTGCATAAAGAAAATTTTAAATAAAAAAAATACCCATTGTTTGGTAATTAAGGTTCTTCGTTCTACTTTTGTTATTTGTTTACAAAAATTATGAAACCAGTGGTATTTGAGGGGCTTGTACATTAGAATTTTACGATATAATAGATTGTTAACTTTAAAAAAATGTTAAAAACACCAAAGTCCATAAAATTAAATTAAAAAAAAAAATACTAAAATCCGTCATAAGATCCCCTTTTTTAAAAATTTTTTTAAGATTGTTCTTTGTTCAGATAATATCAAGATGTACTTTAGATCCTTTAGTACAAAACAACAAATATGTATTTTAAAACCCCTTTAAGTACAAATCATTTAAAGACAATTTTGTCCTATTAAAAAAAAAATTGTTGGCAATATTTTTGAAAATTTCAAATTAAACGTGATAAGGGAAAAATCTGAGGGAAATTGTAATTTTATTTGTGGGAACTGAAAAACTTTAATTTATGAACGTTTTTTGTATTTCGGACAGCCAAAAGGTAAAAGCTTACGTAAAATAAATAGTAGGTGCTAAGTACGAAGGGCAGTTTAAGGGGGAAGTTCATGGCTTTAGATGACATGACCATGAGTTCGCATTTACGTTGCTCTATTGGGGAAGAATTATACTGCTTATTTTTTTAGAGTAAAAACAGGGAAATATCTATTAAAGGGGCCAAATTCCTACAGAAAGTAGATGTGCAAAAGAAGGAAGCTTTCTTTTTGTAAGAGTGAGATCATTTTGCAGAACCACAACAACATAAAATTTAAAAATTTTTTTTTTCTAAAATACCAAATATAATAAAATATTTGTTATCCGTTCAATGCATTCAAAAAAATTTTTCGGAAAAATTTTGTATTGTAAAAAGCCGCCTGAAATCTTAAGTCGGACCAAAAAGCAAGTGTTCCATAAGTAACATGTTAAACGTTAAACACATTTTTTTATCCGTTTACGGAATTCAAGGAGGAAAAATGGGGTGGAAAGGAATCGAGCAGTAATAAATCGGGGATGGGAAATTTAAGAAAAGAGTTGGACTGGGGATGCAAAAAAAAAAGCTCAAAAAAATTAAAACTCAAGAAGAAATTTTGTTAAAAATTTAAAGAGTTTGTAAAGTAATTGAGCAAAAGAGGTTGTTTTTTTTCCTGATTTGTAGCAGCAATCTTAATAAAGGCCGGTTTTAAAACGTACTTTTTGAAACCGCCGGGAAAAAACCCACTTCTCAGCCCGAAAAGCAATACTTCCGGGTACTATTTGTCTATTACAGAAAAAAACCTTTGAACATTGCGGAAACAGCTTTTTTCCCCCTCCCAAAGTACCGAACACGCCTACGGCTCATATTTTTATCGAAAAAAGTATTAGCAACGCGATAAGCCCCTAATATCCTAATAACCATTTGCATTTGGTGTCTAGTTTTATCTATCTTTACAGCTAACAAGATAGGGGGTGGTAAAAACGTTATTAAAATTAAATTTTCCCGAAAGCTTTTAAATTTAAAATTTAAATTCCTTCTTTTCGATTTTGGCAAAATTTCAAATTTAACGTAATAATGGAAAATCTGATGGAAATTGTTTATAATGTGGGAACTGAAAATTTTAATTTCCTTAAAGGAGCTAAATTTAGTCCTTTGAATTATTATTGCGAAATTCGTGTTAAAAAAGGTGTGGATATCCGAGGAAGAAGATCTATTTAAAGATAAAGGCATTTAAAACCGTCAGAGAAAAAAGGGAAATGAGTTGGGGCAAGTTTTTTGATTAAATTTTAAATTGTACAGGTCGGATCAACACAGTGTTTATTATATAATATATGCTTTACTACACGTGCAAAAAAAACAACAGGTGGGCTTATAAAAAAAAGGGGACACATAATAACAGACAGCCAGATATCACTGGGGACACTAAAAAACCCCCAAAGGGAACGTCCAAGCTGACATGGGAATGCCAAAAAAACTGGAAGTCCTGGGAGAAAACGGAACCTTTTGTGGGTACCAGGACATTCCGAAATAGAAGGCAACGAAAAAAAAAATTAGAGAGACAGCGATCATCCACACTATAGTTTGGGCCAGACCGCCCTTTGAGATCCCAAAACCCCAGCACGAGGGCAAACCAGGGAATGGGTTCGAAACAAACAGAGAAATAGGGGGGGCCTCAGGGGAAAATGGAAAAGGCTTTAAACCCATCCAAAAGAACCAAAAAAAAACTACTCAGACAAAAAGGGAAAAAACTTCGCATAATAGTAGGGCTGCTAACAGAGCATGATAAAGTTTAACCTAAGAGGACTCCACATATACAATGGGGACCCAAGTTGCAGAATGTGCGATGAGGGGGAAGAAACAGCCTACCATATCCTGTGCAAATGTGAAGCGTGAAGAATTGTGAAGAATTACAAAGACAGGCTTTTTTTGGGGGCAACCGGAAATGAGCCTACAGGAATATATCAACCAACCAGTCTTGGGTTTATACAGACTTGTAGAAGGAACAAAACTAAAAAAAGGGGATTGGCCATTTTTTGATCTTTTTCCCCCTCTTTAGCGAGACGTCGTGAGATTTAGTTTGACTCCTCCCCCCCTAATATCATGTGAGTTTTTTTCAAAATGCGTATTTTTTTTTTAAAAACCCCCTTTTTTAATCCGTACTTGACTGCCTTGGAAAAAAAAAAACAAAATTTTTTTTTTTATTATAAGACTAGTATTCAAAAAAATGGAAACCACATAGTAATACATCCAGGCAAAAAGGGGGCAGTACAAGGTCTTTTTCCCCCTTTTTTTAAAAAAAAAATACATGTTTCGCTGTTTTGAGTAATAAAAAATTAGAATAACAAGAGAATATCGGCTTATTTTTTCTAAAAAAAATGGGACACAACTTTTATGTTTTTCGGTTGTGGGTAGATTATAGATTAAGTGAAGCTTAAGAGTCAATTTGTATAGGGGGGTTTTAGTAAAAAAATGAAAATTCGCTTTTAAAAAAAGAAAACAAAAAAAGGGGTTTTTTTAAAAAGGTTTGTTTTGAATTGGCGGCCCCCTTTTTTTTTATATGGACTTTTTTTACAGACACGTGGGATGGGGGGACATTAAAAAAAGCAAAGGCAGCCGCCGATTCAAATCAAACCCGTTTTAGTTACTTTTTTTTTTTTTTTTCTTTCAAAGAGTACCGTATTTTCATTCTTAAACTCCCCCAAAACCTTTACTTTCCTATCTTAATTTTTTTTTACTATCAATAATTCCTTTGGGCCTCTCTACATGTAAATAATATATAACATATTCATTTTAATACAAGATAAGTTTTTTTTTGAAACAACCCCCCCTTTGGAATATCATATTAAACTGAATCCCCATTAATAAGGTTTACGAAATTCAAGATATATAGTTATTTTTACAGAACAAAAGTAATAAAAAAAAAATAATAAAAGACTTAAGTGAAAAATAAGTGTGTATAGCAAGTACATCCATTATTTAAAAAAATAACCATGCAAATAAAACAAAAGCAACCATAAACTAAAATAATTTAAATTACGAATAAAACATTAAAAAAAAAAAATTTTTTTAACGGATTGTTAAATTGTAAAAATTTGTACTTTTACAGCGACTAATATTAATCCTTGGGCTTGGGACAAAACACTTGAACATCGGACTTTGGACTACCTGTAGAAATTGAACTTTGTACTACGTGAAAAAGTGCTCGGCGAGTGATTGTATACCGGATTTTTTAGACATTAGAACATCAAATTTCGAAAATGTATAGTTTTTTTTGGGTTATAGGCTGTTAAAAAAATAATGCTAGATATAAAAATATTTTTGGCACTCTAATATATTTTTTCTATTGTTTATATTAGCAATTTTTTGAGCGTCCCAATATTGGTCTATTTTTTTTTTTAATTTTGGGGGGTTACCTAAGATATTTTAAACTGATTTTATTTTTTTTTTTTTTTGAGATTGTCTTTTTTTTTTTTATGCTCAGATAAATGCAGCTAACAGCCAGATCTCTGATTTTCTAGATATTATGTCTGTATAATAAAAATTAAAAAAAAAAAAAAAAGTAAAAAAATACCTTTTCAAGACATTCTTTTTCCCAAAAGACTTTGGGTCAACCCTTACTTCAAAAAAGACCGAATTGGCCTGACTGATGGGGCACCACATTTTCTTGGTTTTTGTCTTTAAATATTATCGAACTGACCGTATAACGAGGAATTAACAAGAAAAAAGGGGCTCTTAGTGAAGGCAAACCGAAAATTTTTTTAAAAAAAAAAAGTTTTTTTTAAAAAACCGCGAAATAACGGGGTTTTTTAGAAAAACACTTCCATACTAGCAACAGATCGTATGTATTTTTATCGAGCGACGAAGGCGGCCAAGAGCCCATGTTTGTTTTTGGTCCAGTGTTGTCAGTTGCGCCGTTTTCGTAAAATGTTAAGAAAAAAATAAAAAAGAGACCCCCTTTTTATACAGTCATGGGAGATAAAAACTTAAAATAATGTTATACCTTCGTTTGTATAAGGGATATAATGTATAAATGCTTTTCAATATTGAATGGCCCTCGCCCTATTTTTGTATTGTCTTAAAAAAAACACTTTTCCCTTTTTTTTTATAAACTTTATAACATCTGATTCTTGTATTCGTCCCGGTCTTTTTTCCCAAAAAGTCCCCGCATTTTCATTTTTTTTTTTTATAACCCCAAATTTACAATTACAAGGGTATTTTCAGAGGGTCCCCAAAAAAAAAATCGGGGTTTTTTGGTGGGGGCTCCCAAAGGAATCGAATCCGGAGAATCGATTACATTTATCGGTTCACAAACCAGATCATTATTGATCAATGATAACTACGATACGAATGATACTATAATCCCGATGATAAATCAAGCATTTTGATAAAAATGTTGCTACTTCTTAAAATAAGATTGGAACATTTAACATATTTTATACGCGGAGTTCAAAAAAAATTTAAAAAAAAAAAATGGTACAAGAGTTAAGTGCATCTATTTTAGAAGATATGGAAATAAGTTACTAGAAAAAATTGTTCAAAATTAAAAGGTAGTTCCCCAAAACCAATTTTTGAAAAATCGGCCCACTTTTATTTTATTTGTAATTAAATTTATTTTAACATAAATTTTAAAATTTTTTTAAAAACAATTTTTTTCAAATTTTTTGCTGTAAAGTAAGCATTTTAAGCTGACATTCTACTGCTAATGAATTATTAAAGTGTCAATAAAGCCTACTATACAAAAATGAGGCAATTTTGGGGAAAGTTAAAATTTTAAA
>JAHBCN010025076.1:0-11484 GCA_019359885.1 Listronotus oregonensis | reverse complement strand
TTGTATTGTATCCCTAGAGAACAGAATGAACAATCGAAAACATAAAATCCTAATGGGGCTTTTATTAATTTTGGTTTAAATATTATTTAAAGTGGGTTGGAAAAAAAACAAGAACAAAAGATTAAAAACGACATGACTTACTTAAGTTGAATTTTTATTTTTCCCCCGTTTTAAATAAAGTGCTGATGTTATATGCACTTATTTAAATTTTCCCCTTTTTTTGCACATTAGATCGGAACCCTATTAAAAATTGAATTAAGACAACTTTTAAACAAATAAATAGACTTTTAATTTTTTTTGTACTTGTTTTTTTTTCCTCTTTTGCTAATATTTGTAATTAATAAATGTTCGATACAGCATTTTCATTTTTTGATTTTCATTCTGTTCTCTAGTAGTACAAAAAAAATTTTTAAATGTTTTTAGTGTTTTTTTTTACTTTATGTTTTTTTTTACTTTTTAAACAAGTTTTTGGTAAAGGGGCCGGCCAGGGGGGGGGGTCGGGGGTCAAACCCCCCCAAATTTTTTAAAAAAAAAAAAAACTATAAATACAAAATACTACTAAAAGTGAAAATTTTGGTAATGCTGGGTCTTGGGGGGGAAAAAAAACCCCCGAGTAAACCAGTTACCAATTTAATTTTGTCTGTCCCCATTTAGTAAAAACGCGCGGGACAGCGTGTTCATTTTTAGTTCGAGAGTATCGTGGTTGCAGCGAAGGACCGAGGTTTACAATCTGAGTTGCATTATCTTTTAGAGACAGTGGCTCAAAAAAAAGGGTCGCACCCCTATTTGTGACTTTGGTATTTTGGGGGGAAAAACGCTCAACACGTCAATTTTGAATTCTAGTCTCTTTATCTATAGCCGTACAATAAGGGGGTTCAAAAAGAAGATATTGCTTATATTTGTTTTTAAAAAAAAAACCCCAATTTTTAAAAATTTTTGTTTCCCTTTTTTAAGTTTTTAGTCCTTGTGTTAGAAAATTTAAAACCTATTTCAATCGTCCTGAAGCTATTTGAGTTTATAATAAAATTCGAATTAGTGATAAAAGGAAATATATCTAAAAATAATCAAATAGTTTCCATGTGAATTTACTTTAAAATTAAAAACAACTCCCCGAGTATAAAAAAAAAAAAGAAACCTACAGTAACGCAAATTAAAAGGGAAAGAAAAATTAATTTTCTATAAAAAATAGGTCAATGTGGTAATAAGTGCAAAAGTGGTGTAAAATTTTCCCCCACTATGCAATAAAAAAGTTTTTTTTCGAATCTATTTCTCACTTTTTCAAGCATGTATGGAGTTAAATTTTTTACGTTCACCGTAATCCGCTCCCGAAAATCTTGAATGAAAGCTGGCTTTGTACTAAAAACTTTACTTTTTAAATCCCCCAAAGAAGTAATCAAAGGACTTACGTCCGGGGATCTCCCAACTCAATGGGTCCTCGTCTGCCGATCCACTGATTCGGGGAAAAGGGTGTCGAAAAACTGTCGTACTGAAGCTACATAGTGCGGTGTCACCATCTTGTTGAAAATGAATATCTTTTTTTTTATAATTAACGTCATTTTTTTAATATTTCGGTAATTCGTGGCTCTATTGATTTTCAACATGTCCAAGTACGCTTGCCCGTCAAGATTCTGGAATAAGGAAAGGTCCTACAAATGATTTACGAAAATGCCGGCCCACAAATTTTTTTTTCAGGATATTGCGGGTGTACCTCTCGAAACAAATGTAGATTCAAGTACTTCAATATCGACAATTATGTCTATTTACCGCACCATGTAAATAGAACGTACACTCATCCGAAAACAAATATTAAATAACAGATTTGCTTTGTTGTTAAAGTTGGACTTTAAATTTCCCAAAACCCCAACCCTTCTTTTAAAAATCGTCTTCATTCAAATTTAAATTGCCTGTCCAAAGTGCTTTGGGTGTTGTCAAGTGCTACGTGTTAACACTGGTATTTCCGACTTCATTTCTAACTAATCTTTTTTTTAATGGCGATAACGGCGAATATTAGACACAGACCCAGTTTCTTCAAATTTTTCATTAATTAGCCACATACTTTTGGTAATACATTTTTAATTTTTTTACCCCTTTTGAACTGAATAAATCATTGTTTAATATTTATCACAACTAGGTTAGTTAACAATTTGAAATCAAAACAAATTTTTCCCTTTGACATAGGGTGCCCTGACGATGCTAAATGTTCGATGGTACCCATGATTATTATATTTTGCCGTGCAATCGATTATTATCAATTTGAGTTAAGTTGGTCAAATTTTAATATACAATTAAATAGCTTCACCATTAAATATAGGTAAAAAACTTTATTAAAAAAGTTACTAAAAACGTCATAGAAAATTAAAAATTTTTTAAATTGGGGTTTTCATATAAAAAACTTAAGTGTCATGCAATATCTTATTTTTGAACCCCCCTTTTGGTACGGCTGTAAAAAAAAAACCCCCCCCTAGAAATAAAATTGACGTGTCTGACACAAAGGCAACCCCCCCCCCAAAAAAAATTATTCCTGGCTACGGTTTGGTTTTGGTTAATTGTTAATATTATTTATTATGAAAAACAGGTTACTTTAAAATAACTCGTAAACGAATGCAGATATCAAAACGCGGTTTTCGCCAAAGTGTAGGTATTTTTTCTTCTTCTTTACCTGCAATAAAAAAATATATCGTCTTATTCAACTTTTTTGAGACAAACTTGAAAAACCAAATTTTCCTTAAAGAACGCCCCAGTTGGTTTACCACAAACTAGCCGACACCGAAAAGGACGACATTTAAAAAGAGTTTAACTTTTTTTTAAACCCGAGACCCCAAGGAAGTTACGGTGTAGGGAATACTGTAGAAAAAATTGCCCAGGCGTGCGGGGAAGGGGGAAAAGGGGTTGGCCCCCGGAATTTGCGCAATGAATAGGGTCGGGGCCGGATTTCCATAATCCTTTGTTACTATCTATAAAATTGACATCATAAATGTAAATTCCAACATTCACTTTTTTTTTTTTTTTGCACAAAATTGTTGGTTATTAAAGGATACTACTTAGAATATTTAAAATTATTGTGTAATATTAGATTTTATATCTGAATAATATGGAAAGAATAGATGGCCCACAAACTGCCTTCTTTTAAATGGTCAATATTTTGGGTTTTTGTATTTTTCCAAAAATTTTTTAAATAAAAAAAACACTTTTTTTTAAAATAAATTTCAAATTATGATAGTATTATATGTTTTTCACCAATTTTGTGATAAAGAAGGGCAAGATAGTGTAAATAATTTTAATCTAACCCAAGTTCTGGTTGTACTTTAAAAAAAGTGAAAATTTTTATAACTGCTTTTTTGGCATATACTTTTACTAATAAAAACATTCATAAGACAGAATAACAGGGGTTTAAAAAATGTTTTAACCTTTGGTATCTGAGTATCATTGTAACAGTATCCGTTAAATATTATGTGTGTACAGTATGTGAGCTTAAAAAAATTGATAATGCAAGATTAAGAAACCCAAAAAACTAATTTTTTTTAAACAAATGGTATTGCTCGAAAGTTGCCTCCTCTCCCATTTTGATCAAATTTGGATACAGGGTTTTTTGGGGCTGATTCAAATCTAAAAAAACTTTTTTCAACGTTTGTTTCCGGGGTCTTATCATTAAAGTTGAAAATTAAACTCCCCCCATTTTACTAATTCGCCTTATTTTTTCACAATTTTATTTTTAAAAAGTGGCACACGATATTTTTAAACACCTTTTAAAATTTATTTTTTTTTATTTTACATCTTTTTTCCTTAAATTAAATTTTAATTCAAAAGGGGCACCCTATTTGCTTAAAAAAAAAAAATGTAAAAAAGGTGTAAAAAAAACTAAAAAAATTTTTAAAAAGGGGTTTGTGAAATATTTGTGCCAATTTGTAAAAATCAAAAATTTTTAAAAAAAAGGAGGAATACTGTAAATAAGGTTAGTTTGATATTAATTTTTATGATGAATATCTCGAAAAGAAAAAAAATTTCCGATTTTTTTTTTTTTTGTAATCAGCCCCAAAAAAGTCCAAAAAAGACCCTTTTATTCAATTAGAGGGGCCTGTATATATTAAAATTTGCCTGGTCTGCCCAGTAATCAATAAATTTTTATCTTTTAAAAAAGTGTACAAATTATTAAGTAAAAAAAAAATACCTAATTTAAACCTTATTTCTTTTTAAAATCCACAGAAATACACAAACATTGTGGAAATCATCTAAAAGATAGTTAAATTGCCTTACTTTTTCACTAATATTTCCTATGAAATTTTCATTTTCTATTATTCATAATTAAAATATTATTATTTATTCGGTTACCTAACGTTACGTCTTATAAAAAAAACCCAATTTAAATATAAAAAATACTTACCCAAAGTTAAAAAAAACGGGATGTTACCCTTGAATTTCAAGACAAAACCTACAACCTCTAGTCATTTTGTTACGATATTATAATCAAACAATAAAACAAAATTATAGTCACAATTTAATAAACACTAATCACTAAAATAAGAAAGGGGTTTATCAATCCAAAAAAAAGTACTCCGGGTCTCATAAAATTATAATGTTTGGCTAACTTCTATTTATCATGTGTAAGTAGGCAACACATTAAATTATTTCTATTTTGTTTTCGCAGAATCGGGGGGCCAACTCTACAGTTATTTTTATACTGGGCTGGACATTTTTTGATCAATGGGCCATAGAATTGGGCTTTAAAACCCCTTTTAAAAATTCCTTCTTAAACCACGATCATAAAAAGTAGGAAATTGAGCTATTTAAAAATTGCATTATTTATCATCTTCCCCCCCCCCTTTTTATTGGCAATACGACAAAAGTCCTTAACCAAACTGATGCAGAATTGGTTAGAGTTTTTTATGTTATCAAAATTGTACCTGAGAAAAAAATATTTTTTAATTTAGCTGCAGTTGCGCCATCTTGTTTTAGTTTAAGAAACTTGAAAAAATTTTCAGCTTTTCCTTGGGCCCTTTTTTTTAAAAAAAAATTTTCCCCCCAAAATGTGGATAAATAGATAACGGTACAACAGGCCTTTTTATTTGGCACCCGGTACGAAACGTAGCGGGGTCCAAAAATAAACCTAAAAGTCTATACACATATGGGTCCCAATTGTTTAAAACAGGGTTTTAAAATTTTTTTATTTAAATTTTTTCTTTTTTTTTAAAAAAATCTTGAAAATTTAAAAAAATTTGGGAGTAAAATTTTTATCCGATTTTTTTGGTATGACGGATTCAAATCTAATCTTATTACGGCTCTTACTTGTAAGGGCCCCCTACCGTCTTTTTCTATTTTGAAAAAACCCAATTTTTTGGTACGGCCCTGTATTACATTTTTAATAAATTAAATAACTGTTTTTTATTTTTACGCAAAAAGGTATACCTGTTAAAATCAAATTTTACAACCGTTTTCGAATATTTGGGGTTAAAAAAAAAACCCGCAGACACGCATCTGATTTTTTAATAGCAAAATTTTTTTAAAAAATTAAAAAAATGTATAATTAAACAATATGTATTTTAATTTTCAATAAAATTATTGTTCTTAAATTATGTTCAACAATACATAAAAAAAAATTAAAATATAAAAAAAATATAAATAAAAAATTAACACCCTGTATATCGGAAACGAAGGCCTTGCGGACCCATATTTGTATAGAGTTTCATGCTTATTTTTGAACCCGAGTACGTACCTGAAGTATTGACATTTCCCCATAAATCCCCCGTATATCCAACAAAACCAGATAGGGTTTATCCCAAAGAACTCAAGGACTAAATTAACCAACCCAGTTTGTAGGCAGGGTTTGTTTAGTGATTGTTTGTTTTTGTTTTGGAAAAACGTAAACAAATTTCCACATCTCAAAAAAAAAACAGGAAAATTTTTTGATAATGTAATAAAAAAAATTTTTAAAAATTTGGTTTTTTTGAAATAGGCAACATCGATTTAAATATAAACATTTATTGGAATGTCATTCCAAGATTCGGACCGGGCCCCATGGGTTTTTTGGACACTGGGCACTTCGATGTCATTTATCTCTTTCTATAGGTTGTAATTCAATAAACGTTTTTTAAATCTTGATCAACAGCAACAATTGGGGATCTAAAGTGAAAGACATATCTTTTCTGTCACTTCAGATAATAAACAAAAAGGGTTTGTGGTTTAAAAAAAAAGAATCATCGATTTTAAAAAAGTGATTTATGGTGCAATGCCATAAAAATTAAAAAGTTTTATTTCCGGGTAATGTTATTTGGGGTGTTTCATCAAGGGTTTTTTTTTCAGTGTGTTTACAAGAACTATCCCCCCTTTCCCCCTGAATATATTTATGCCAAACGAGGTTTGTTTACTTTATTTCTATCCAAGAATTCGTTGGTTTGATCCATATTAAGTATATTTTTTTTCCGTCACTTTTGCAGAATGAAGGGTCTTTACTCTTAAAATATCATTTTAGGACAGCAAAATTAAATTTTCTTATTATAATTCGTATTTTCTAAACAAACAAAAACTTTTATTACTTTTTCGTTTGCTTGTCCTCTTGTCAGCCCCACCTGTAGACATACTGCATACTACCAAATTTTCTGTAAGTCAGCAAACTAGTTTCTGCACTATATCACAAGTTTTAATTGCTTTTACGACAATCTTTGGTATAGGAAAACTGGTTTTATTATATTTCCCGTCTCTAAACATAATCATAAAGTTTAAAGTTTAATATAAAATTAAATTTTCAAACCATTTTCCAGCAGGTAAAGCAAAGAAAGGGAAAATCAGTTTTAAATACACACTCTGTTATAACACTGGAACTCCTGGATGAATAAAGGTATGGAAAATTGATTGGAAAATCTTTTTAATTTATCGATATAAACTTTATTCGATAAAGTCATCAAGGGGATTCTAATTTTCTGTTGAAAAGAAAAATACAGATTATTGTCTTCTTCAATGATAGTAGAGATTACTTATTTTGAAATTTTTAAGTCTTTCATTTTTTTATAAAATTTCTTTCGGACCAACTAAGGTCTTCGAAATTACACTTAATTTTAATAAGAGGAGAAACCTTGTGTATGTTTAGTGAGTTTTACTCTTTCGTTTATTACTACATGAGTAGCGAATAGCCTCTCTCTACTTTTGCGTAGTCAGTCGGTTACACCAATAATAAGGTGGGTGGACCATGGAAGGCCAAGCTCTTTGCAAGGCCACTTAATAACAAGTCGTAGTTGTTGCCATATGACGACAAATTCCTTCTACTCACATTAGCACTAATCAACCCCACGAAAACACACATGTGGCGGCGAGTCGCTCGCGCTGCTTTTTTGTCAATGCGGCCCTCACTCTGTCGACCGCGGACGTCGTCGTTAAAATTTTTGTACGCGCTCACAGAAAAATGTAAGTTTTCGACGAAATAAACTATTATTTTGTTCAAATCAAAGACTTACTATGGTACTAAATAAAAAAAATATTACTTTATTTACATTGTGATCAAAATAGAGGCAGTTTTCCTTCGAAAGCTAATGGTTCCTTGCAAGGCCGATCAAAAAATTTACAATGGATCTTGCTAGGGCACAATGTCCCTATGCGGAACATGTAGGATTCCCGAAACTATTAAAATTTAGTTCTTAGTTATAAATACGTATCAAAAAAAGTAAAACAATGTATAAGTTCTTAATATTATTACGTGTAATCATGCTTTCAATAATTTTATTTAAATGTTTTGTTAAATTAAAAAATTGTTGTCATTAATAATAATTGATAATAATGAGTTTGGCCTTTTTAGGAACATTTTGGTCTTACAAAGAACGGAGTCATAAAAAGGCCATTTTGGTCGATATAATATTTTCATTACTTCGTCATAAATGCAATTAAAGATTTATTCGTTATGGATTTAATACTCATTAAAATTAGTTTTAAAATATTTATAATAACTGTTTATTTGTTATGATGGCCTTCCATGGTCCACTTACCTTACAGTACAATTTTAAACAGTTCAGAATAGAACTAACGATTACGAATATTTTTTTAAATATTTTTTTAAGTTTATTGTCTACCCTTCAATTGGTTGGGTTTCCCTTGAGACTTTAAAATGTCCCACCTGGACGTTCTTCGGACACTAACTAGTACAAATCCTGGGAAACTTGGACGGATAACAGCCCCAGTTCGGGGTCAAGCGACCAAGAAATATTTAAGATTTTTAAAATATTGAATTAATTTAACCTTGAATATACCCTGCACAGCGCCGGATTTAGGACTGTGGAGGCCCTTGGGAAGATTTCATGTGTGGGCCCTACATATTACTATTCAAGAAATGAAAAAAAACTTTACTTTTACAACTATATTTTTAAAATAATACCAATTACAAATTAAAGTGCAGTTATTACGAAAATAGAATAAAATACGAAAAAAACCAATTTCATTATAAGTTAAATAAAATGGACTTAGACAACTGTCAATAAAGTTCTTGCACATTTCTCAATTTTCTTAATGCAAATTGTTGGATTATATCAGACCAATCTATCTAATTCCTTTACAACATCGTACTCAATACTCTTTCTTTATAGAGAGATTATAAAAAATGCTCTGGACCCATTGGACACCGAGGTCGATTTTAAATTAACTTGAACTTTAAGAACGATCTTTTTCTACTGCAATTAGCTAGTATTAGAGCTAACTAAAATCGAACGTTTGGAACCGCATTTTCCACAATCTTTTCTTTTAGCAACCAGTACATTTAAAGTTTTTTGCTTAGATTTAATAATTTAATAAATTTTTTAATGCAGTGAAAAATTCAACGAATTGTAGAAGATCGATAGCTAGGTTCTCATCTAAAACATTATTTTAAATTTAGTGAGTGAGCTTTAATTTCATTTTTAATTAAATTTTCCACATGATGTAGAAATCCAGAATTAGAATAAATGGATTTAGAAGTGGGAATGGTCTGTTAAAAAAATTAAATAAATTATTGATCTATAAAAGAAGTAAAATTTTTAGTTTTAAATTTCTTTTGTGGTGTCATTTTAGCTTCCGGGTAATTTTCACAATCCAGTGGTGTAAGCCGCATATTTCGTTATGGTTTCCTATGAGTAGAATAGTCTGGTTCCCCGTAACTTCGTGCCTATTGACTTATCGCGTATATATACTTGATAATTTTTTTAAGTGATCTAAGTGCTGCCACTCCTTAATTAAGGTCAATATTTGGACCCTAATATTACTTGTGCTTTTTTTCTCTAATATTTTATTACAAAATATTGCAAATATTCCCGTTTTTAAAAACACATTTCGTTATACAAACTATTTGCATCGCTAGATGTTTTAAATTGTTGCTTGTTGTCTTCTGAAATAGTAAATATTATTTCTCTAATTTAATTGTTATATTTTAATAGTATTTTAAAGGCATCACTTCTAGATGACTATGAAGTAGTATTTATTTTTTTAAGAGCAACAATATTTTTTCTACTGTCGCTATAGTTTAAAGATGCCGGTTTTTAACATTCTGTTAACAAATTGTCTATATATGTAAAGGAAGTAAAAACAACATTTAGTTCCTCTTAAAAATCAAAAAATGTAATAGCAGCAGGACAACATTCGACTTTAGCTTTTGCCACAAGGAATCTACAACATAAACTTATTGTGTTTTACAATTTTAGCCTAAACACCATTGTATTTTTCACTCATATAATGTAATTTGTTAATTAAATAATAGGTTAATATAAAAATATATTTGCATAAAATAAAAACAATTTTATCAATGCAGATGCAGATGCGTTGTTGCCAGTGTAAAACCGATGTTGGCAAATACCCATATTGGGAAAACAATTGTACACACTGGTTTCTATTGTTGTTTAGCGATTTTATTATAAATAAAACCGTCCCTGGTTTTAATGTCCAAGGATGTCACATTTAAAAATTATAGAAATTCTAGGAAATGTAAAATTCCATGTAAGACATGCTGCTTGTATTACACAAACTATGTACCAATAACAAAATTATATGGTTTAATTAGTACAAAATTAAAAACATTGGAATCACGCGACGAACACCGTTATTATAAGATACACGCGAAATGAAAATTATGTTGAGCATATTAGTTTAATTACCAATTTCTATTTAACTTTTAAAACCTGGAAAATCGAGATAAGATCATACAAAACTTTTGAGTAAACTAATTAGGTAAAAAAATGTTGTATAGTTTTGTGGCGGATTCATGTTATAGTATGTTTTCGTTGGAAGTACTCGCCTTGAAATTTGCTGGAAAATGGGACCATTTCGGTCCAGGTCCCTGGATATAGCGAGCTGACCCCTATGAACTTGCAGATCGGATGCAAAAAAAACCCTTAAAAACCCAAAAATCAAGAAAACTTATCTACGTTTCGGTGGCAAGTCGGCCACCGTTTTTAAAATAAAATTACAAGAAAAATAAAGTGAAAATCTGTAAGAAATTTTACTTCTAGGAAATTCTGAAAGCTTTTTTACTGTTTATGACGTTTTGTCAAAGTTGTGGTTAGTTGGGGTGAGTTGTTTTCTACTGGCAGAACTCTTACCTGCATTTACCTGGACAAAAACAACATGATGGGTTCTCAGCGACAAAATTTTGTTAGGTTAAAGAATAAAACAATTGTCAGTCCGACAAGTCTGCCACTGTGTTTCTAGCTAAAATTTGGCTCGTTTTCTTGTGAAATATGTCAATGTCTGTCGAATATCATTCGAAGAAAATTTCTAGGCAAAATATTTCTTTTGTTTTATTCAAGTTTGTTGCTTTTATGGCAATTTCGTTCATGACATTTTTTACAAAACCATTCGCTTGGCGGCTCGTGGTTTTGTTGTAAATGTCATTTACAAAATTGCCAAGTAACAAACTTTCATACAATCGTAATATTTTGCGAACATTTTTTTTCTCTTATGGTATTATATACGAGAAAACAAGCAAATTTAAGATTTTCGTGGATCTTTGCTTGAGCTCGATGAAAGTTTTTACTCTTTGCGGTAATAGACCAAGCCTTTATCCGTAAACCCTTCAAAAAGATGTATATAACACAAACCATTCCTCCAAGAATGGTCCGGAACATTTGATAAATAGATAGAATGTGAAAAAATAGAAAACACGCATTTTTTTCTCATTTAATGGCTTATAATTTTGTAAGTATTGGTCGTAGAAAAAAATTCTGGAGAAAAAAAGTTTCGTAAGTAAATTTTCTATAGGATAGCAATAGAAAATGTAATAATGCTTATTGCAAAATACTAATAAATAAAAAAAAAGTCAAAAAATGTAGTTTTTCGAATGATTTTTTTAGACCCTTAGATAACTGTGAGGACCTCCATATTCGATCAGAAGAAACTTCATGCCCAAAATTTTTTAAAAAATTTTTTACAATTTCGTTAAAAAATTTTTCATTTTTTTAAAATTAAATAATCAGAATATTGGCCTAGATATAGATATTCATTTTTTTTTAAAAAATCAAGATTTTAAGCCTTTTTTTTTAA
>JAHBCN010025075.1:0-11579 GCA_019359885.1 Listronotus oregonensis | reverse complement strand
CGCCGATCAACAAGACCACACTCGACCTTCCAAGAGGCAAGACTGCCTTTACAAGCTATATGCTCGAAGGTGGTTATTGCCAACCCAATGCCGATTTAAACGGACAACAATTCAAAAACCCTAAATTTAAAGATTTAAAAGGACGTGACAGTGACAGAAGTTTTTTTTTGTAAAGATTTTTGCATAAAAATGAAAATTTTTCATGTTTTACAAGTGTAGTTATTAAAATAGTATTTTAAACGTAAGTAAAATATATCCTAAAATAGTTTATGCTTTTTTTTACATTTTTAAGTCAGAAACCTATTTTTTGTGTTGTTGATTGATGTTTATTTTTTGTTATCCGTTTTTGCATAAAAAAACGGACCACGTATGTTGTTACGAAATTTTTAGTTTAAAATGCCCAGAAGAAAGAAGCATCGAAAAAATGGTAAAACTAAGCAGAAAAAGCATAAAGGCTGTAAAAAACAACCAAACCCTTCTCCAGACAAAAATAAAACTGATGGAGTTGACGCCTCAATGGAACCATCTGATACCTTGGGTAGTTCAAATACTGTTGACTATTCAACTCCTTTGAGAGCTGTCATACCTAGGCCTAAGCTAAATAGAAAAGATTCTTTTGATTTGGAAACTCCTGTGAAAATTAATTCTTTAAAGGTAAGCAGTATTTTGGGACTTTGTAGTAAACAAACCTTACAAAAATGTTAAATTATTGAACAACTTCTGAGTAAACAAGATTTGTTTTTAACAAAAATATCAGCACATTGATGTTTAGAAAATTAGACTTTTGTTTGTGTGAACTATTTTCTTAAGTTAAAATTGTAACTCTTCATTTTCTCCATATTTAATTGCTTAAAATGTTCTGATTCAGATATTCATAATAGATTGACAACAGTGGTTGTGGGACTTCTTTGGTACTCTTTATCAAATTGCCTATTTATGTTAAACAAATTAATATTAATATTAAAAAATATAAATCTATAGTAAATAATATACTTATTATTAAATAAATCTTTTTATTCAGTAGCTGTTCCTTTTACTTAAAACTTTTATTTATTTATTTTTTAATGTTGTTAGCTGTCTTTATATGGAAATCAAGATGGTATTTTATGTGTTAACTAATTTTTCTTCTATTTATTTGTTCTTTTTTTGTAATATAATAGTATATTTTGTTGGTTTCTTTATTTTTTGCTATAACTTTTTTTAATATACCTACATTATTATTTTAAGTTACATTGGAAATAAAAATTACTTATTTACTAATTTAAAAACTTTTTGGTGTTTGCTCAAATGTCTAACCTACCAGGGTGCCACTCACATTCTTCTTTAAAAAAATATTTTGCTTGTTTTTTGCACTATTCTGATCATAAGATAAAAACTGTTTTTATTTGTTTAATATAGACATAGTAAAGGAGTTTGGCTCTTTGAAGGCAATTTTTTGTGTAAATTTATTTAAATGTTTCAGTATTAAATTTATTTATTTAAGTTATGTTTAATTTACTTTTCTCCTATTGTGTTCGTGACAGTTTGGAAATAATTAATTTATTTTTTTGCATGTTATTAGGTTTAGTATTTAGTTTTAAAAGTTAATAAAATAAATCCTTATTTCTTATTAAGCACATACAGTGGTGGCCAAAAGTATGGAAACTTTTTTAAAATATTTTTTATTTTATTTAAATAGGAGCTAAAATAAAACTACTAACATGGCGATAAACTGCAAGTAATTTAACAAACAACTAAACATTTTCTTTAAAAATATCCGCTGTGTTAAAGATATGTAAGAAATAAATGATATTTTCTTGGTCAAAAGTATGGAAACTTAAGTACATTATGTATTTAAATTATTTTGGTTTAATAAAATACTAATATTTTTTCGAATGTGCTTTTGAATTAATTACTTCCCTACATCTTCGCGGCATGGAATTGATCAGCCTGATACAATAATCACTGGAAATGGCCGCCCATTTTGTTTTTAGAACTTTCTACAATTCAGTCCTATTTAAAATAGAATTGTTGCAAATCTTTTGATACAAATGATCTCCCATAGATTATCTATGAAATAAAGAACCGGAGATTGGGAGGGCCAGTCCAATAATGAAATGTGGTGTTTATCTAACCAATTTTTTACAATCTGAGATTTTTGTTTTGGATCGTAATCTTGTTGGAATAACAATTTTAGTGGCATTTCTTCCTCAGCATAAGACAGCATATTATCCTCCAATATTTCCTTGTAAAGAAACCGATCCATTATTTGATCAATTTTAACAAGGGGACCAACACCTGAGCAGGAATAACAACCCCTCCTATAAACATTGAATATTGCAAAATCAATGGCCCAATATACTTTTTCATTTAATTATTCAACTGCCCATTGACACAATATATGTTGGTGCCAACATCGGCCCTTATTGCGTTTGGCACACCGGCCCATCGACACTTATCAGTCAGTTTGCGAATATTTCTACATATTGGCCCTATGATATATTTATGGAGGCCCACTGTTGAAAAACCATTGGGGTGTTAAGCAACTAATATTTACTGATGTTTCATTTAGGGCCACTGTTGGAAAATCATTGGGATATTAGCTAAATAGTAACTAATATTTACTGTGTTTCATTTAGGCTTACTGTTGGAACACCACTTGAAAACCAATTGAAATAAAAATGTAAAAATTTTGATTTTTATTTAAAAAAAAAATGAATACATAAAAAACTATAATATTTTGCGTTGAGCACAACAAGACAAACGAGGCACTTAAAACAATGTGGTTTGCAGATGAATTTAAAATGTCATAAGATAGTCTAACTACAAAAATATGAAACAAAGTCTTAATTAACATAACAGCCAATAATAATACGAAATATAATAATAACAAAGATTCTAAAAACTATAAAATATCACCATAATACACTTTTCATTTACCAAAACACAAAAATACATAAAAACTGCCGAAAAATGGTACAAACTTTCCGATCACGTCATCCCTAATCATTCACAAGAATTACCAAGCTTCTGAAAAAGTTAGATTTTGATGGCATGCTTCACTTTTATTTGTCGGTGGTTAGGCAAGGGGCAAACAAACACGATCTAACGTACGCTGAGTAACGAATAAATGCAGTGGGCCAATGCTTAATTAATACCGTTGGATTTTTAACGTAGTTAAATTAATAGGCCACTGTGGATATATCATTATGTCTTTTTTCTGTCGAATCATTAACTGAGGATTAATATCGGGCCAACGAATGGTGATCGACACGGGCAATTAAAAGACGCTGACATTAGTGGACCATCACAGTACCTTTAGAAAATCGACAAACGCTGTTTATAGGGCCACAACATTAAGCTCGGGGCCACAATGTTTTACTGTAGGAATCTGGTACTTAGAGCTGTACCTTTTACCTTTTGGCCGTCGAACATAACCTCTTCCATCACTACCAAATAACTGAAACTTACGTTCGTCGCTGAAGAACACATTTTTCCATTTTTGATGAGATCAGGTAAGGTGGTCTTGGGCAAATTTTAAGCAGACCTTTCTATTTTTTTTAATCAGTGGATAAGTATTTACACTATCGGCCAAAAGTGGAGAAACATTTACTTTTATGGTAATAAATCTTTAAAATATAACAAATTTGTAAAAATATTTACTGAACTATATTAATCTTTGCTAATGCTATTTAAAAATGTTCCAACATTTTTTATCTTATCTTTTTCATTCCCAGAAAAAATTGTTTTTAAAGTTTTTTGCTGACAATAGTGGAGAAACATTCCAAACGGCATTTATTTTCCACTGTTAAAAGAATCTTAACTTATTTTGAGTTCGGTTTTAATGTTTGTTGATATGATCTTAAAAATTTAATTATTTCAAAGTTTCATGCTGGTGTTAAAAAAAGTAATATTGCAAGACAAATTAATAGGCATAGATCAGTAGTTTGCAAAACCATTGCTCTTTTTAAAAAAAGAAACTCTGTAGTTACCCATACCAGGACGGGTAGGCCAAGAAAAATGGACAAAGCGGCAGAAGAAAAATAAAAAGGTTGGTCACTGAAAATCCTTTTATGACTGCTGAAGAAATCCAAAAAGAAATACCGGAAGTAAAAGTATCTTTGCGAACCATTCGCCGTCGGTTAACCGAAATGGGCCTTTACGGACGTCGACCAGCAAAAAACCTTTAATATCCAAGAAGAATAGGGCGGCTAGGATCCAGTTTGCCCAGGACCATTTGGAATGGACAATTAAAAAATGGAAAACGGTGCTTTTTTCCGATGAAAGCAAGTTTTGCTTGTTTGGATCGGATGGCATGCAATAGGTTCGTCGTCCTAGAAACACTAGACTGGATCCAAGGTATACAAGGGCAACGGTAAAACATGGGGGTGGGAATATTATGGTGTGGGGCTGTTTCTCTGGTTGGGGAATGGGGCCATTGGTAAAAGTAGATGGAAAAATGGACCAGTTCCAGTTTTTGCATATCCTTGAACACCATATGCTTCCTCATGCTGAAGAAAATATGCCACTTCGTTGCTCTTTTCAGCAAGATAATGACTCCAAACATACTGCGAAAGTGGTCAAAAAGTGGTTTCAAGACAACAACATCCCTCTAATGAAGTGGCCTGCACATAGTCCTGACCTAAACCCCATCGAAAACCTTTGGGAACATTTAGGCAGGAAAATTGGGCCAAAAAATAAAGAAAAATTTAAAAACCACAACGATTTGTTAAGAGCCCTTCAAGAAGAATGGAATTCCATATCACAAGACCACATTGACAGCTTAATCCACTCCATGAAAAGTCGGTGTATCACATTACTAAGCCAGGGACTGTATATGACCAATATATTTAAATTAATTACGAAAAAAAATTTGTTTTTCCACTTTTGTCATTGTAAAATTTTAAAATAAATATTTATTTTCCACGGTGCTCCTGTTTATCTAAATTTATTTACTCTACAAAAAAGTACAAATAAGCCTTAATATAAAATCATTAAAATCAATTTTAATATAAGATTGTTTATATAAGATAATTGCCTAAAATGAATTGTTTCTCCACTTTTGGCCGTTAGTGTAGATTTGGACATGGTTCTTCTATTTATTTAAACCAAATCGTACTGTTAAACTGCTTAAATAAAATAATTTGTATGTATTTTATTTTAGGTTTCCATACTTGTGGCCACAAAATTTCTTTATCACACAAAAAATACCAAACAACATTTATTTGCTTTATATTGTTTAAAATACCCTTTTTTAATGAATAGCTGTTTATTTATATTTCAAGAAGTTTTGGCATATCAGTATTTTCTGTGTTATTTCAAAATGTAAAAAGTTTCCATACTTATGGCCACCACTGTACATTTATTTCTGGTGGAAATTTTATAGTTTGGTAGTATTATTTAAAAGTTACTGAAAGGCGATTTAGTGGAGTCAGTTTTCTTCTTTGTTTATAAAGGTTAAAAATACGCTTACATTGACTTTTCCAAGAATTAAGAAATTAATAATGAATGACGGGTGTTTGTAATGCTTATAGTCACCTTGGACAAAAAATTATCTGTAATGTGCTCCCCGCCATAAGAAAAAAGTTAATAATAGTATCTTAAAACCAAAATGTTAAAATTAAAATATAAATTTAGGAATGCATTGATTTTCAAAATATTTTAAAATAAAAAATAAAGTACTTTTTTAAAAATGAAAATTTCTATTATTTTTTAAAATATCTTAAAAATGAAACAAGATAGAGTCTGGAGCTGTGAGATGTAGTCAGAAAATGTATTTAAAGTTTTTATATTCGCTTTGTAAAATCTATTTACAGTAATAAATATCAGTGCATTTTGAAAATACTAAAATAATTTAGTATTTTACTTAAAGTAAAAAAATTAACGACCCTGTGGAAAAAGCCTGATAAATCCAAATAAGATACAATGTTTGACTGGAAGTTATAATAAACTATTGTGTTTTTGAAACAGCAATTCCGGATGCTTACAGATTGATGAAACAAATAATGGATTCACATGTTGTTTGTATAGTTTTCCATGGGATTATGATCAGAAAAATGAAAAGAAAAGCAAAATAAAGTATCGGCAGTTCCGACTTATTGTTTTGCTAAAAAGATTAGTGATGAATTCATAATGTTTTTAATGAGAATTTATCAGTTAAGTTAGGATAGAATTTCTATCTGGACATTTTTCGATCCAGATAGATCTATTAGGATTTTCATTGGAACCTGTGATCATGTTTTTACCCAATTTAATAGAATTTATATAGAACTAAAATTACTAATTAGTTTTTGTCTTTAGTAATTAAGTCAAGTTGTTAGCTTTCGAGTAAAGGTTATTATACCAAAAACACCTATGTAAAATAAAGTCCAAGTTCCTACCCAAAAATTTCGTCCTCTTAAAGTACTGAGATCTAAATTTAGACCATTTTTTTTTGACTTGGCAAGTTTTTTTCTGATGTGTCTGAATTAATTACAATGGATGCTCTTTTTTTATTAATGCAGACAGATCAGTAAAACCATAACTTTTTCGAGATTTTCACTGGTAACTAGAATACTTACAGGAATTTTCATACCAAATCTTATACCTTTATGTAGTACGATAACAAAGTTCTGATAGGGGGAAAAAACGCTAAAACTTTTCGTGTGATATACACATATGCGTGCCTCAGGCCGAAACTGACCTGGCGCACTAGCGTGCGCCTAGTTTCGTTTTTATATCTTTGCTTTGCTTTGCTTTCACTTTTCTTGGCCTCCGTCGGTGAACGTTCAGCCAGGTCTCCCCTTTCCAGACACACGTTGTTATCAACGTGAGCTTTCCCAGGCTTTGTAGATGGAACTTCTGATAGTCGGGTTCTGTAACCCCAGAAATTCCGAACTTTTCCAAAACTTAAATTCTTGACAAAAAAAATTATCGATGCAGGGCACAAACAATGGCGGTCCGACCAGAGACTGCTTCTGTTATCACGCCATAACCCTTTTCTGTCAGTACTGCCCCTCCTGCTGAGCGCGCAACCATCTTCCCCATTAGGAAAATCCCTCGTGCGTGGGGCCCTCAGAAAGGAACAGGTATAGGAATCTTCGTTCACAGCGCTTAGCCCCAGAAGAAGGACTCCATCGTTTGGTTTGAGTTTCTCCTTGATCCCCGATGGCAAAAGCTGTTGATAAAGCGCCTTTAGCCGCCTTCCCGGAAAAAACTATGTAGTTTTTTTTTTATCGCGAGCACTTCACTGATCGGAGGTCAAAAAGGAACTGCGTTTGTATATCTATTAAGTTTATTTGTAAAAATGTTATTATTGTTCTATAACTGGTTGTAAAGAAACTGAATCGATTAATGTTATAGGTCAATCCTACCACTCCGCATCACAATGAACCAAGTTTACCTAAAAGCGATCTTTTTACCGATTGTACACCAGTTCAGACGACACCAGTAAACAAAAGACGAAGCCTGAATAGGCAGAACGAGGCAAAACTAAGCGGCAAATGGAACGTCACAAATTTAAACATGTTATTTGATTCCAACGTAGCTACCGTAGTAGCGAGATGTGTTTAGCAAATGCGAGTGGTGAGGGTAAGAGAAGGTCCAGTTCGAGTATTCCAAAGTTGCATTCACCAGGTAACTGTTTCCTTTTTTATAACGAGTTTTAAATAAAAGCTTTTTTTAGATTTCCATTGTTACATCTGATCTGCTCTGAATGTTCAGAGGGGGTGGAGTAATTTATAACCACTGCACCTAGGGAAACCTTTTAGTAGGTTCCAAATTTTTATAACTTACCTCTCCCCTTGTAGGTGGGAGATTCACTCGTCGTCCAACCTATTGATTTACATTGACGACGTCTTTATGTGGGAAACTCCTAATTTGGCCAGTAATGGCCAGTTCGTTCCCAGCATGGAGTTCCGTTCAAATGTGAGGGCGGGACAATGCAAAATGTGTTCCGCGACCTCATCTTCTTGTTCACAGCCTCTACATAATCCTGTATCCGTTAGACCCATTTTAAATAGGTGTCCTCATAGCCCGCAGTGGCCAGTTAGAACACCCGTTAGTGTTCGGAGGTTCCTTCTGGACATCATAAGGTTTTTTTTCGCTATTGACTTGTCTGGATAGCTCAGCATTATTTTTGCAAAGTTGCAGTTTGTAGCATCATCCCATTTTCCTTTAAACAGTCGATGGGAGTATTCTTTAATGATGTTTTTAATCGCTGTTGTTGTCAGTCCAGTGGTGGGGACGGGACCAACTAGTTTCCGTCCCGCAACCGCCCTGGCCAGCGAGTCAGCGGTATGATTACCTTTAGATACGTCATGTCCCTTGATCCAGGCTAGGTTGACCACATTATTTTCCATTGTTACGTAGAGATATGAATGAAACATTTTTTTATATTACTATGAACTATAGTCAATTCAAAGCCGCATTGCTGCTTCAGCACAGCGGTTTCAAATTGCATTTTTTTACCTAGGAAAAATCATAAAAAATCGTTTTTTAAATATAACTCGAAAACTATTGATTTTAGAAAAACAGGAATATAATTAAAATTAATGGTTCAAAACGTTATTTTTGTTAAATAAAATTTGTTGTAGTTTTTTTAGTTTTTGAGATGTTTACGATTTAAATTAAAAATCATTATCAAAAACATCTTAAAAACTAAAAGATTTACGAAAAAATGTATTGAATAAAAAATATGCTTTTTAATAAGCTTTATACAAAGGATTATATACAAATTTTAAATAACATAAATAATAAAGGAGATATAAGCAAAAAAGTGATTTTGGCCAAAAATTTCGCTTTTAACAATATTTTTTCGGTACAAGAAAGTATATCTTCCGATCCATCTTAAAATTGATTCAAAATGTTCTGTTTATTAAATGAAATAAACTAATACTCATGTGCTTTGAGGGAATGAGAAAAAACATGGTGGCACAGATATTTTATTTTTTAATGTCCTGTATAGTGTACTCCTTTTTTTACTTAAACTTTGAATTTTTCAGATTTTTTTTTTAATTTCACAAGCTATAATTATAGACGTAGATGTCACGTATTTTGTAGGAAAAGAAAAACCTTTATCATTTCATAAAAGTACCCAAACAATGAATGAATTCGAGGCAGAAACGGACAAGCAAGATTTAATAACGGAGACGCCAAGAGTTAGTCAGAAAATATTAGCAGGTAATGAAGCTTGGGACACTTGTTTTTTTTTCTTTTAAGGGCCTTGGCGCATAAAAGAGCGGGGGGGGTAATCGCTTTTTTTCAAACCCCCCCGGGAAAAACCCCCCTTTTATTTTTTTTTTTTTTTTTTTACCCGGGGGCCCCCAATTTTTTTTTTTTAAATTTTTTAAAATTTTTTTAATTTTTAAAAAAGGGCAAAAAATTTTTTTAAAAAAAGGGGGTTTTTTTTTTTTAAAAAAATTTTTTAAAAAATTTTTTTAAAATTTTTCCTTTTTTTAAAAAAAAAAAAAATTTGAAAAAAAAAAAGGGTTAAAAAATTTTTTTTTAAATTTTTTTTTTTTTTTTTTAAACCCAAAAGGAAAATTTTTAAAACAAAACCAAAACCTTTTTTTAAAAAAGGGGAAAAAAAAAAAAAAATTTTTTTTTTTAAAAAATTTTTTTAAAAATTTTAAAAAAAAAATTAAAAAAAAAAAACCAAAAAAAATTTTTTTTTTTTAAAAAATTTTTTTTAAAAAAAAAATCTTTTTTAAAAATTTTCCCCTTTTTTTAAAAAAAAATTTTTTTTTTTGGGAAAAAAAAAAGGTTTAAAAAATTTTTTTAAAAAAAACCCTTAAAAAAAAAAATTTTTTATTTAAAAAGGGAAAAAATTTTTTTTTTTTTAAAACCTTTTTAAAAAAAAAACTTTTTTTTTTAAAAAAAAAATTTTAAATTTAAAAAAAAAAAAAAATTTTTTCCCAAAAAACCCAAACAAAAAAAAAGGGGAAAAAAAAAAAAAAAAAGGGGGAACTTTTTTTTTTTAAGGGGGGGGAAAAAAAAAAATTTTTTTAATTTTTTCCCCCCGGGGGGGGAAAAAAAATTTTTTTTTTTTTTTTTGGGGGTTTTTTAAAAAAGGGTTTTTTAAAAAAAACCCCTTTTGGGAAAACCCAAAAAGGGGGGGAAATTAAAATTTTTGGGGGTTTAAAAAAAGGGGGTTTTCCCTTTTATTTTTTTTTTGGGGGTTTTTTTTAAAAAAATTTTTTGGGAAAATTTTTTATTTTTTTTTTAAAAAAAATTTTTTTGGGGGAAAAATTTTTTTAAAAAAAAAATTTTTTAAAAAAAATTTGGTTTATATCTTACTTTTCGACTTATTTCTTAACTCTTAAAGACCTTAAATTTGGATTTAAACTTTTTTGGGGTATTAAAATTGGATGCAAGTTGACACACCCGTGACATCCAAAAAACCCTTTCGTTTTTTGGGGGGTTGGGGGTTAAGCATGGTTAGAACGGTGGGGGAAAGAATTGCTATCAACCAGTAGTTAAAAACGGTATGTCGCGAAAAAATCCTTAAAGATTTTTCGTTTTGAATATCTCAGCCGCATTAAGAGATCCTTTAATTTGGCGCAAGCAGAACAAAAAATCTTTTAGGTTAGGTTAGGTTTAAAGTGAGTCGAATTTTTACACCCTGTTCTGGTGTCCCTGTCTCCTGGAAAGTATGACGCGCAGACAATTAGATTCGTCATGCTCTCCTTTCCCGGTAAAGTGACGTGGGTAGCGACCAGGTTCTTGTTACAGGAACCTGATGTACCCTTTGAGGCCGTATCTCCGGCCTTTCCCCGTGAAAACGGTTCTATCCGCTTTCTGTTTAAACCCAGGGAACCCTTTTCCCTATAAAAAAGGGGTTTTGTCCGCCTTCTGTTTGGATTCGGAGTTTCCCCAAGGTGTGGTTTTTTCCACGCGGCCCTCGCATGCGATGCCTGCGACCCTTTTAACGGGCAAGCGGCCCCCGTTTAATTAAAAGGGTTTTTTAAAAGAAAATTTGCAAAAAAGGAAAAAAAATGCTTTTTAAAAAGCCAACCTGAAACATAGCAATGCCCCTATAAATCCAATATTTCAGCAAAGACGCGATGAGGGTTGTTTACTACATTTAAAACGACATCTGCAACAGGATGAAGTAAAATTTAGAAAAAATTTTAGACTGAATAAAGCACAGTTTAGTTTTATTTTCTTAATAAAAGACGGAAAAAATCCGAGCCCAAAAACAAATTGAATTCCAATAACCCCCAAAAAAATTAGCCATTGTATTAAAGGGAAATCTGTGGGGTCCAAAATTTAGTCTTAAACCCTTAGGATCTTTAAAAATTGAAGAGATACAAGGTCGGTTAAATGAAGGCAAAGTTGCGCAATATGGTGCTAATTAAAATGCCACCTTAGAACCTTTTAAAAATTTTTTTAAAACTTACTTTTGAAAAAAACCCATTATTCGCGATTTCGTTTTTATTTTTTTTTAACTTCATTTAATGGATGTAACAAAAAAACTTTTTCATTTTATTTTTACTTTTTCTGTTCTCAAGATAGTGTTATTAGATTTATACACCGACGTTTCGTCTTTGAGCTGCCATCATTTAACTTTTTTTTATAAGGGCCCCGGATTTTTTTTTTATGTATTTTAGGGGCTATAAAGT
>JAHBCN010025074.1:0-11491 GCA_019359885.1 Listronotus oregonensis | reverse complement strand
GACTCGTTGTTTCGTTTATCTAGTCTCTCTTTGGTTTTTTTTTAGTTTACTCCTCTACTAAAATATAATTGATCGGCAGAAATTTTTTTTTTTAAATAGATGATTCGTGTGATATTTTTTGCAATATTCTAGTGAGTTTATCTTTGACGAAATTGGTAAATTTTCTTTAAAATTTAGTTTTTTTTCCCCCAAAAAATATTTTTGTGTAAAAAAAATTGATTTTGTTTGTTCTATTCTAATTTTATAAAATTGTTAGAAAGTTGCACGATATTTTTTTTAAAAAATTTAGCCAGAAAGGTTAAGCTGTTAAAACTTTTTTTGAGGTTTTTTTTTTAAAGGGGTATTCCAAAAACATAATACAAACCCTGGAATCATTTTTTGTAATTCATAATAATTTAGAAAAAAAAAAATCAAGTAACATTTAAAAAAAATGAAATAAGTTTTATAAATGAATATCAAATAGAAAGGGGGAAAAAAAAAAATCAGACAACACCATTTGAGAAGCAGGAACGAGATAATCCCTTTATTATTTATTACCCCCCAAGTTATCACCCCCCCCACCATATTCTTATATAGCGGCTGAACTTGTATTATATTTGTTCCTAAATATTTTATAAATATCCCAACTTATTAATTAATTATTAGTAGTTAGGATTACAAGAAAAACCTCTAACGAAATATATTTCTTATATTTCGTTACAAGCCCCCACAACTTATTACATTTGGAATTTAAAAAACTGCTTTCTTTTTTTATTATTTGGTAATTAGGAAAGGGGGAAAAAAAAGGCCACTTTTTTTATTAAAGTGTTTTCCCCCGGGGATTTGCCCCCAAAAAGGGGGGGGTTTTGGCAAATTTTTTTAGTGGGTTTTAAAAAACCCCCCTTTCCCCTTAAAAAAAACACCCTGTTATACAAAGCCATCTAAAAATAATAAATGTTAAAAAATTTTTTTTTTTTTTTAAATTTTATTTTTTTTTTCCCTTTTTGTATAAAAAAAAAAAAAAATGTCCCCCCAAAAAATAATACCACCTATTAAATTTGTTTTTCCCCATCTTATTACCGAGGGTTTTTTTCACCCCCGCCAGAACCGCTTATACCTGGTCCCGGGGGGGTCGGTTGAAAAATTTTACAAAAAAAAGACCGGTTACCCGGGAAAAAATTTAAACAAAGGGGTTTTTTTCCCCCTTTTTTGGGTTTTTAAAAAAAAAAAAGTATTAAATAATTTATTTATTTTAATATTTACTTGCTCAAAAAAAATTTTTAAAAAATTTTCCCCTTTTATTTTTTTATTTTTTTAAACAAATATGCAATACACCTTAAGAGAAACCCAAAAATATGTAAGTAGATTTTATTTTAAACTTTTTATTAAAAAAGTATCTATTGCTGCTTTATTCTATAAAATAAATTATTTTTTCACAAAAAACCCAAAAAAAACTTTCATTAAATGCTATTTTGAAAAAAAAAAATTATTTTTTTTTTAAAAATTTGATTTTTTTTTTTTTATTATTATATATATAGAAACCCCGTTATACGTCAACATAAAAAGGTTTTTAATTTGTTAATATAACAAACTATTGGGGGATTCGTTTGTTTGTATATAATTGTTAAATTAACGGGTTTTTCTAATCAAAATGTGGACTAAACAAGTTGTATATATTATACTAGGGGGTTTATGCTTTTTTAAAAAATATTTCCCTAATATGAAAACTTTTTTTTAACGTATTATTATAAAATTAAACAATTTAATTTTAGGGGCCCAAATGCAAATTTTGTTATTTAAAATAAAATTATATTATTTTTCTAACCCAACAATAATTATTTTCCTTTTTTAAAAAAATTAAAGAAAATTAGTAAAATTATTGTTAAATAGAACTATTTATCTAGGTATTTATTTGTCTTTTTTTTAAAAATATAATGTAAGTAATTATCTTTTTTTTTTTGAGGAATTATTATTTCGTGTTTAAATTTTTAAAAATTTTTTAATAAATTAAAATAAACGGTTTTTTTAAAAAAGGGTTTATTTTTATATATAAAAAAAACAAAAAGTTTTTAAAATTTAAATCAACTTTTTTCCGCCCCCTTTAAATTTTTAAAAAAATTATTTTTTTCTATTTTTTTTTTAAGTAGTTAGAAATTAACGTTATTTTTTTGCAAAAACAAAAATAATACCAAAAATAACGGGGTCATTAGAATATTAAAAAACCAAAAAAAAAAGGTTTTTTATTTTAAAAATATGAAAACCATTTATACCAACGTTTCTAACACGTAAATAAATAAAAAATAAATCCCCAAAAACCCGTCTAGCATAATTTTTTTTAAAAAATGAAATCAATTTTTAAAATTGACAAACGGGAACCAATATTTCAAAAAGATTTGTTAAAAAGTGACTTAGTATTTACAAAAATAAAGGTTTGCACTTAAAACCCTAGACTCCTAGACAAAGGAATCACGGACTATTTAAGTTGGGGTAATACTGGACTTTTTTTAAAAACTTTAAATTTTTTGGAAACGTTGACTTTGAGGGGTATTATGTTTTTTTAAAAAGGGGTAAAAAAGTTAAAACAATGCTTATCAAAAGTCTGTTGGCCCGGGTTATGCATTATTTTTGTATCGGCCCAAAAAAAGGGCCCTTAAGAGTTCCCGAAGCCCCCGAATAATTTTAAACCCTTTTCTTTTAGTAATACATTTTTTCAAAAAAAATTGCTTTTTAATTATTATAGTTTTCCCTTTGTTAAAAAAAAAGACCCCGCACCAAAAAAAAACCACCTTTTAAAATTTGTGAACAATTGAAACAATATTAATAAAACTATTTACAAAAAAATTTAATTTTACGTTTTTTAAACTTTTTTTAAAAAAAAAAAAAAATGTGTTTATTTGTATATTTATATATGTATTTAACAAAATTTACCTAGCAAATGGTTTTGTTTGTTGTTTGTTCTTGATTTTATGAACACCCATATACATATAATAGTTTTTAAGCAGGGGTGGGTGAGTTTTAGTCAAGTTTTTATGAGTTAGGGTTTTCACTGCCCCCTAATGAAAAGTACTATGCACATTAATTATTTTAAATATTTTAAATTTTAATCGACCATGCTCCAAGGTCCGAAAAAAATTTTTTCAAAAAGTTTTATTTTCCATCGAAACCCCCTTTAGCATATACTCAGAGGTGCCGCAACTTGGTCGAGCTTTTTTTTGCCGGGTTTTAAATAGACAACCCCAAACGGGGTGGGGAAGTGCATTTTCGATTTAGCCATAAGTCGCCCCGGGGTCACTAATATTAAAAAAACCCCCTTTTTTTTTGCAGGTAGTCTTTTGGGGCTTAAAATCCCCTTTTTAACTATATATGAAAAGAAATCATTTGTTTTTAAAACGGCAACAATTTTCTCTATAATAATTTTTTTTAAAGAATTTGCACAAAAAAAAAAAATTAAAGAACCAAAAAATTTAAAAAAAATTAAAAAAAAATTTTTTTGAATGCCACATTTTGCTGTAAATTTTAAATAAAATTAAAGGAAAGGAATGGGCCCAAAAAAACCCACCTAGTATTTTTGGGAGCCCCAAAAAACTGCCATTTTACCTTTTTCAGCAAACCTGAAGAGACCCCCTACGAAAAGCATTTTTGGTCGTATTTACACCCCTTAGGTCTTTTTTTTATGCATAGAATAGCATCTAAAATATGTGCGTAATTTTAAATCACGATGCAGCAAAAGTTTGTTTTGCTTTTTTTTAAATTTTTTATGGGGAATTTTGCCAACATTATTTTTTTTAAATAAATAACTTTTAGTTTCCACTAGGACCTATTTAAAAATTTAAAAATTTTATAAGAGCAAAAAAACCAAATTAAGTCAAAATTTATTCATTTTATATTTTCTTATACATTGCAATTATATAAAGATGGATTTTTAAATTTTTTTTTTTTTTTTAAACACACTTTAAACAGCTTTTTTTTTTAAAGAAAATTAAAAACCAAAAAGAAATGATTTTTTTTTTTTTCTTTTTTTTTAACACACTGACTTATTCAAAAAATTTTAAACCAATTATAAAAATAGGCTGGATAGTATATCAGCAATCGTCTTAAAAAAAAGTGCTCCCAAGCTTGCAACCATCCTAACCCCCCTTTTAAATCTCTTAAAAAGGGTTTTTTTTTGCAGAGCTGCCTGTGCAACCGTCCCCAAAAAAAAGATGAAGATTTTTCTTTTAACTATAGATCTATATTCTTTTTTTTGTTTTTTAAAAAAAAAAAGATCTTAAGACAGAGGGGTGATTCCTACAAAAAACCAAAAAAGATCTTCTTGGTTCCCCCAAATGGTGGACGTTCCGATAAAAAATTAAAGAAAAAAACCCCTCCCCGGGGCCCCATTAACTTTTTTTCACAAACTACATTTAAACTCTAAGGTACCAAACCTGAAAGTTTTAAAACCAAATTATATTCTAAATAGAATTTAAACAACGATATGTTAATTATTAAATCGATTCAAATTTGATTGAGTTATGATAGTACATAAAATTAAATGTAAACATGATTAATTTGTTTTTTATATTACCCGTGAAATTTTTTTTTGTTCAAAAAATATTAATTTTTCCCCAAAAATTATTTGCTACTTTGATGTTTTATTATTTTAGTTATACAAAACACTAAACACTTATTTGATATTTGTTTAAATCAGTGGGTAAAAACAAAATATTATTATTTTTTAACAATCATCCAGGATTATTTTGGTATCGTTAGTTATAAGCCCAATAAATAAGTACAAAGAAAGGTTAAAATAAAAAAAAAGCATGCTCGGGTTTTTTTTTGAAACTTTTGAAATAAGATGTCCCAATATTCTTAAAAGTTCTTTTGTGGTGGGGCGCGGGATTCAAACACCTATATTTTACTGCAAAATCCAGTTAAAATTAAAAAAGTATCTGTTCCCTTTTTTGAGATTTAGAAAAAAAAAAATTGTTTTTAAAATTTTTTAAAAATATATTTTTATATATATATATATATATATATATATATATATATATATATATATATATATATATATATATATATATATATATATATATATATATATATATATATATATATATTTATATATTTTGATATTTTTGTTAATTTCTTTTGAATAGTTTCGATTCAGATTGATTTAAAGATCCTTTGGGGGGGACCCCGGGGGGGTGACAGGTGACAGATGTCGCTTAATGATGCCAGTCAGGGAGTTAAAAAAAAAAAGTTCTTTGACGTTTAAGACGTTACTTTTTTTTCAGCCATGTGATTTTTAAAGAAAATCGCAAAACAAGATTTTCCCCATGTAATTAGTTTTTTAAGTTAAAAAAAGAAACACCATCTTATGTCTGATTTTGATTGAGATGTTTCTGTCATTTTCTGATTTAAATCTTCGTTTAATTTTAAGAAATTCGCATTGGTCAGAAACTTTAGAAACATATTTTAGGGATAATTTTAAAACCAAAATTTTTTTTTTTTGTGTCCGGGAAAGGGGAAAAAAATTTCGAAAGCTTAATACCAAAAAGTTCATTTTAAAAAACTATTAATTTTATGATTGCCCCCCCAAAAACCCCTTTTTTTTTAAATATTTTTCTTAACTAGTCAGTCACGACCCTTTATATATATATATATATATATATATATATATATATATATATATATATATATATATATATATATATATATATATATATATATAAATATATATATATATAAAAAATATAAAAATTATATATATATATATATATATATATATATATATATATATATAAAATATATATATATAAAATTATATATATATATATATATTATAATTTTTAAAAAAAAAAAAACCTTTTTAAAAAATTATTTCAGGTTAAAATCAAAAATTAAAAATTTTGGAAAAAAAACCGCATGGAAGACGGCTTCACCTGTCAGATTTACGTATGTTACTATGCAAACCCCCGTAGTAACAAAGGATGGGATTTAAGGTTAAAACCTTTTTTTAAAAAAAAAAGGATGAATACTACAAAACAAAGTGTAGAAACCTTTTTTAGGTGGAATTTTAATAGCTGATTTTTCTAATTACTATTTCCCTTAAAAAATTATTATCTTTGGGCTATACACAAAAAATATATATTTTACCAAATTTTAGTCCCATCAAAAAAAAAACATAGATCTCTACAAATATTAGGCTTGGCCGGAATTTTTGAAGTCAAATGTTATAAATACATACATTTATTTTGCTAAAAAATCTAAACTGATTTTATTATTATTATGATAATTTTCCTTTTTTAGAGCAAGTTACTTTAATAATACCATTTTTACTCAAAAAATATGTACTTTAATTTTCGTTTATTCCCCTAAAATTGTTTTTTAAAAATAAAGAATAAACATAAGACGAATTTTTAGTGCCTAACCTTATCAAACTTTTCACAACAGAAAAAATTTGAAAAAGTGTTTGATCTTTAGAGTTGGTGTAAGTACCAAATAAAAAATAATTTTAATATTATTTTTTTTTATAATTTTAAAAATGATATTGCAATAAAACCATCATTATTAACACAGCTTTCATAATTTATTGCGGTTTTGTTTAAAAAAAATAATAACTTCAAAAACCCAACAACGAACTAAAACAAATAACATTATTAATAATTTTAGTTCCACCATCACTGATATCTTATTTTAAATTACCAAACATTATTAGTTGTACATAAAATAAATCTTATTAAAAAAAACCCATTTTTTTTAGAAAGTCTGTCGCTTTTTTTAAACTATAACATATACACTGGTAGGTATCTTAAGAAAATTTTTTGGGAAATTTTGATATTTAAGTTTAATTAAACATGCCTAACTATTATTATTTATTTTTTTTGGGTTTCGGTAGTCATCGGGTTTTGACTAAAAACCATTTCTTAATTAAAATATCCCAATAATCATTTTAAAAACCTCTTTCAAGATTCAACAAAAAAAAAAAATTAGAATGGACCCCTTTGGGGTTTTTTATCCACGAAAGTTATATCTACTTAACGGAAAAAATTGCCAGAACTAATTGTAGTGATTAATAACAATACAATCCAAAAAAAAATATGTCGGATTTCTGGTCGATTTTGAAAGCCCCTAATGGATTCATTAAAATATTTACAAATCCATTTAACTCAAGCTTTTTAATTTTTGCAAGCAAAGATGGTCCATACGTATAGGAATTAAATTCAAAAATTTAACTGGAAATGAATACGTTTAACGAATCAAAACCAACCAAAATGTACGCCTAAATTTTTTTATAAAATACAAATGAATTATTTTACTTTTAAAAAAAAAAACAAAAATTTAAAAAAAGGGGGTTGTGGTGAATAATTTTAAATTTAAAAATTAATGCAATCAAATATACTCTTAAACAAGGGAAATTTTTTTTTTATTTTTTTTAGTTCCTTAAAATTTTAAGAAACCGCTTTAAAAAAAAATTTAAAAGTTTAAATTTTACACGATGCTAAAATATTAAGATGTGTAATAATAAAGTGTTTAATTAGGGGCAAAATTTAAAAATTTAAAGTTTAGTTGGGTTTAGAATTTTTCAAATATTTCCATTAAATACAAAACATTTTTTATGACACTTTTTTATGTAAAAAAATAATTTTATTCACATTTTATTCTTTAAAGACCTTCAATTCTGCCTTCTCAATAATTTACAGACTTAAAATTATTATTACATACAGTGTGCCCCAAATTGGGCCAAATTTTTGCCCCCGCTGTCGGGGAAAATGGTTAGAGTTGCCGGTTATGGCAACTCTTCTTCCACCGTATGGACCGGGGGCCAAGCAAAAGGGAACACTAGGCTTAAAAGGTGTTAGCAACCGGGTATGAACATCCGTGCCTAAAAAGGTTCTCCCATCCTTTTTGATACAGGGGATTTTAATATCTAGCCTTACTGCGATAATGGTTTTGGGGGCTAAAACTTTCCTAGCTCCAAACAGAAACAGACAGAACCGCTTTTAGGAAAAAAGTGAAAAGGTGCGCTGAACGAAACGTATAAACCGTTTGAGGGGCCACTCGGGCACAAGCAGACAAAGGGGCGGCGACCGAAAGGGGGGAATCCGTTTCTGGGCCCCAAGGCGCCTGTTTTACGGGGGGTAACCACCCAACAAACAGGGCTTGGAAGGGCCCCTTTACCAATCCATCTGATTCCTGTAACAAGGACCTGGTAGTACCCACGTCACTAGGGGAGAGGAGGGCATAGGATCTAATCGTCTGCTCGAAAACTCTCCAGGAGCAGGGAAAAGAACACATCAGAAAATTGTGTCGTGTCCGGAGGAAGAGAAGGGGGAATAAGAACTCTCCCCAATCTGGTAGGGGATTTATTGGTCCGATCCTAGGGGAAAAAAAAAAAAGGATGTGCCCCAAATAGACCGAGCGGTCGCGGGGGAGGGCGTAAAAAGCCACTCACTTTAAACCTCCTACCTACCAATGCAGTGGTAACTCGGGGACCTTAAAATAATGTTGGTTAAATTATTTTTTTAAAAGTTTTGACAATTTAATTGCAAAATTAAAAATGCCCCTTTTTTGGTTTTTCAATTATCAAAAAAAACCAAAAAAAAGATAAATAAAATTAAAGTATATTTAATTTTGAATTTAAAAATTTTCTAAAACTTTCCTAATTTAACCAACACTGTAGCTAAAAGGTTCCCCCGTTTTCCAATACATGTGGCCCAATTGGGACACACTGTATATTCGAAGAGATATTTCCCCTTACAATATTAAAGAAATTTTTTTTGTTGAATTTTGAGATTTTGCCTAAAAATCATATGTTTCATTTGTCAAAAATTTCAAAATTTTTTTTTTCCAGAGATAATACATTACCAGAAGAAAAAAATTTGTATGAAGGACCCCTAAAAACCAAAGGGGAAAAAAAAATGAATTGGCTGGAAGAAATGTAGATTTCAACATGCTGATTTAAACTTTCTTTGGGCCCAAACTCCGGATATGCATAGTTTTTGAGATCTCAGGCCTTAAAGTGGGCCTTTAAGGGTTTTCCGGAATAAATCAACCATTTATATTAATAATATTACCAACGCCGCCGGGGGGTGTGGGGGAGGTTTGTCCCCCCCGGGTTTTTTAAAAATTATTTTTTTAAAAAATTTTTTTTAAACCTTTTAAGTTTTCAATATCGCCGGGGAATTTAAATGAGTATGATTAATATTAAAAAAATTAAAAAATTGGATAATTTTATTTATTTTTTTTTATTTTTTGAATAATTTTTAAAAAAAAGTAAATTGAAAATTTTTTGCCCACCCTACATTTTATTCTGGCGGCGGCCCTAAAAATTACCAGACTAAAGGAAGTAGGGTGCCGTTTCCCCTTTTTTTTTAATACCCCGGGTTTATTTTCTTCCCGGGGTATCAGGGGTCCCATATTGAATTTTTTTGGAAAAAGAAAAATTTTCTTATATTTATGTTTTATTTTATTTCGAAATAAAAGGTCAGTAAGTTCCTTAACTTATAGTACAATCAGTCAAAAAGTTAAACAGCCTTGTTCTCATTATCTAATTAGAACAAAATGATTTTTTCCCCAGGAAATTTTTGTTATAAATAACAGAAATATAACTAAATAAACTTTTTCTGGGGCACAGTTGAAAATTAAAAATCACACAGACTTGTGTTCGTAAACTGATTAAAATAAAAAACTTGTTATTTAATTAAAAAAAAAAATTTTAAACCCAACCTTTTTTAAGAATATACAACTTTGAAATAAATTAATTTAACATAAACCAAATAGTTTAAATTAAACTTATAAACAAGCTAAAAATTTTTTTTTTTGATAGTTTTTTTTAAGAACACTATTGCGTGAAAAAGCGCCCAAAAAGGGGTTTTTTTTTGGAAAAAATTTGACGGAAAAAAACTCTATCATATCATTAATTTTGGGGTTTTGGGTTATAGAACCTTATAAAGCAGCCTTTAAAATTTTTAGTCCTTTTTTTATAACCTCAAATAACTAAAACACAAACAACACCGAAGATAACTTTAATTTTTTTTCCATCCGTAACCAAGCGTAAAAAATTTTTGACATTTTGGGGGAAGGTCGAAAAAATTGAATTTGGGGTTTTTTTGGGAATAGGTTGAACTTTTTTCAGATTAAAATTGAAAGACGATTTTAAAGGCACTTTTTTTTCGCACGTAAAGATCTATTTTTTGACCTTTTTGTTTTTTACTTTTCAAATTTTTAAAAAACCTGAAAAAAACCTTTTTTGCTAGCATAATATTTTGGGCATATTTAGCATTGAACTGAATTTTTTTTTTTAAAAATTTTTTATACTCCAGAAACAGGTCAACCCATTTTTGGAAAAAAATAAACCATCGTTTGATAAGTTTTTTTAGGTTAACCACTAGATATTTTTTTTATTTGTATTAATAATATTTGTTCCATTATTCACCGTTCACCGAACAATGCACACGTATACATGAAAAACAAACAAAAAAACTCAGGAACAAACGTTTTTCTTCAGTGTAGACAGTGGTCCTGAGGGATAAAGGGGAAAAGTAGAAAAAAAGAGGCAAAACGTTTGTTTGTTCTTGTTCACGCATGTTCGGGGTCGGCACAAAAAAAGAATTTTTTTTTTTTTGGTCATCCATAACTATTTCAACTAGTCGAACAATAGCAAAAAAAATTTTTGCTTAGACAGAAAAAAAGAAAATAAACAAAGAACACATATAAACATAGGGGAAAAAGAACGGGTTTTTTTTTTTTTTTTTCATTTTATCTAAAGGGAAAAAATTTTTTTCCCTCCATAACTTTTCCAATGTCGAAAAAGAAAAAAAAATTTTTCCCTTTTTAAAAAAAAAAGCTGAACAATAAACAAAGAACACTCAAAAAGGTGAACCTAGAACGACTGTTTGTTTTTTTGTGTACATACGTTTTTTAAAAATTTAAAAACCCAAAATTTTCTACACTCTTAGAAAAAAATAGGGGAAAAAACTTTTTTAACAAACCCAACAAAATAAAAAAAAAAAACGGCGACATAACCAAACCTAACCCCAAATTTACTGCCTTTTTTAAAAAAACAACGCCCTTTAGAGTGTTTTTTTGTTCCCCAAAAATTTCTAATATTATTTTAAAGGCGCTCTAAATTTGTTTTGTGAGAATTTTGATTAACCTTTGATTAAAGTGGGTATTCTATCCTCAATAAAATTATTAATTTTATATCCCCCGGGATCCCAATCCTTTAAAATTTAGTAATTTGTAAAAAAAATTTAAGAAAAAAAACTAAAAATAAGGATCGCATGTCCTTCTTCCCCTTTGGTGACCTTTTTTCAATGTTTAAAAAAAAAAGAGAAAAGGAATGTCAAAAAAATTTTTTACAGAATTGGGACCCTGCCGGCTTCGATTTAATGCCGCTAAAATAAGTTAATCCTATATTTCCCCTTAAAAAAAATTAGCGTCTTTTTAAGATCCCATATTTTAGAAGAGTTTCCTTTTCCCCCCCACCCGAGCTGTAGAGGTCTTTTCTTTTTTTTATTAGGCTTCTCCT
>JAHBCN010025073.1:0-11450 GCA_019359885.1 Listronotus oregonensis | reverse complement strand
CTGGGGTCATACCATTTTAACTCCATTTTTCCTTATTACATTAAAATTGGCTCCCAAACCCTTGCCTTGCTAATCCTGTAAAAAAAAATGGGGTTTTAAAAAAAGTAGCAGCACTAAAAAAATTAAACTGAAAATAATACATTAACAAAGATAATATATTTTAAATGGGTACAAGATATCGGGGTCAGTAAAATTTGGGTAAAATAAAGGGTACGGGGGAAAAACGGGCTTAGAAAAATTTTTATGATTTTGAGAAAAGCAATTTGAAATTTTTAAAAACGCTACAAAAAAAAAAGTATTTGGATTGACAAAATTTTCTTTTTACTAATATGTTTTAACTATCTGAGATCTGTGGGTTATAAACTAAAAATTTTTAAAAAAAATATTTGATAAAAAATTAAACAATTTATTGATAACTGGTCGTCACTTACCCCTTTTTTTGCTGAATTTATAACAATTTTTTTTTAAAGTACGTTTATTTTCCTTAACACCCAACGTTATCCTATAAAAGTAATATGGTAAGTCGAACGCTGTTAGAACAACACCGATACGTCAGGGTTTTTATATCGGTTTGCCATATGAGACCGTGCCGTATCGTTTTTTTCTTGTTCGATCTCAAAAACCGACCAAAAAAATAATCTTCGGTTTTTTTAAAGGGAATTAATCACATAAAAAAAACACTTAATAGTTCGATTAGTGTAAAAAATAAGCTAGTTTTTTTTTTTTGTTTATTTTAAAAGTTTTTTTAGGAAAATTTTTTCATATTTCCATTTAAACCCTATGAAAGGGTAAAGGTAAAAAAAATCTTAACTTCTTTTAATGGAACTACCTCCCGGGGGGCTGTAGTAGATTTGTTATTTTTTATAGGTAGTCTTACGGCTTTTCCCAAGAAGGTAATTCCTCCTCTGGAAGATCCCAACGACCAGCGCGTAGTGTCACTCTTGTACTGCCCAAGGCCCTGAAAGTTCTTGGGGTTGTTCGCCAAAAGTTTCTCCTTTTTCCCCTAAATCTCCAAATTTTCCCAAAGTTTGTATTAATAAACTACCTCTTACTACTTTTAAAGGTACCCATGGTACGTTAGTATTTAGGCCTTTAGCATTTGTGGTGCAGTGTTCCAAGAAAAAAAAAAAGGGCATTAAACAATGCATCCTTCTTATTTAAAAACTTTTGGTTGGCTTTCAAGTTTAAAAGAAACTTTGAATTCTTTCTTTAAACTTAACCCAAAACCTATTTTTACTGAAAAAATTAACAATTGTCCTCTATTTGGCTTCATATAATCTAATTCCTTGTGAAAAAATGACGTCTAGCGACAAAACAAATAGAAAAAAGGTGGTTTTATAGTTTAATGTTCCCGTTGCCCCCCACTTTTTAACGTTGTGGTTTCCTTTTTAAATTTTAATATAAGTCTTTTTTATTTTTCCCTTTTCAGTATTCGGAATTTATGAAAAAAATTTAAATTTTGGGTTTTATGAGTATTAAAAAAAAATTTTTTTCACGGTGATAACAAACTTTTTGGCCGAAACATCTTTAGCCTTTTTTAAATTGAGAACTTTAATATTTGGATCACCGATTTTTTTTATTTCGACCCATACCCCGAAAAAAAAAAATAAAAATTTTTTTCCCCGGGGTTTTTTCCCGGAAAATAACCAAAAATGAAAAATTTTTACTTTACTTTGATAAACTGTATATATTTTTTCATTTTTCGATAAGGCGACAATTTTTTTTTATAATGACCCCATTACAAGTACACATTTGATTTCAAAATGGGGGCCAGGAGACTTTTTTTTAAAATTATTTGGCGGCACTGTGACGTCTCCATTTAAAATTTTTTACAACAAGCAAACTTTTTTCCCCATCTAGTTCTAATTTCAGTAAAAACAGAAGTGATATTCAATCTTTTTTTTAAAGGGTAAAAAAATATATTTTTAGTTCAGATATAAAAATCTAAATTAAAAAACAGCTAAATGAAATTTTGGTTGGTTCCTTTTCCCCCCGGGAAAAAATATTATATTTAAAATATTGAAGTGGGAAAAAAATTTTTTAACAAATAAAAAAAAAAAAATAAAAAATAGGGTGGGTTTTAAAAAAAAAAGGGGATTATTAAAAAAAAAAAATCAAAAAAGGTTGAACCACGCGATAACATCGTAAGATATGTTGACTATTTTTCGAGGGGTCAAATGAAAAAAAATTAAAAAGGCCCAAACCCCCCAAAATTTTTCCCCAACGGCAAACGGGGAAAATGCAACAAATTAATAAATGAAACCCCCTGTTTCAATTGAAAAATGAGAACGTCTAACAGAGCGGCAATCCCAACGTCAAAACTATAAACCTGCTTTATGTTGATCCTTGTTGGGAAATTTTCAAAAAAAAATTTTTTTAATGAAAATTTTTTAAATTTTTTTTGCGTTACGGTAACCAATTATATTTTTTAAATTTTTAAGTTAATCACCGAAATTACATGGGACGCCGCCATAAAAGGCCTTTTTCTTTATTTGCAAAAAAAAAATCCCCATCAGATACTTTTTTATAAGATGAAATACATTTAATAATTTGTATATTTAATAGGTTTAAAAAATTTAAAAGGGGGGTTTTTTGGGGATAAAGAATTTTAAAAAAACACAGGAAAATTTTACAAATATTAGTTTGAAAGGTATATTTATTATCTATATTTTTACTTGGCATAACAAATAATAAGTAGGATTCTGACTGATAATTTTAATTTTGTTAACCAAAATATTTACTTGTTTGTTTTTTTTTCTTTTAAAAAAAACTCTATCTTGTAAATTGAAGATAACAACAAAATAACCCCAATTAAAAATCATTGATAAATAATCCATTTTTTGATTATTATTAAGTGGACACTAAAATAAAACCTTGTTTTTTGTGAAAAAAATTCCATTAAATAACATTTGGACAAATAAAATAACCAACGGTAGAAAATTTTTATAAAACATTATTTTGGCTAAAAAATATGATAGCTGTTTAAGGTATTAGTGGTATTTTCCCCAAAAATTTTGCCGCCCCTGCAGCTTTTTGGTTTTAAATAAACGGGGTGCGGATTTTTTATTGAATACCTTAGTGCCAAGTGGGTGCAAATTTTTACACTTACTTTAAAAATTTACCCAAAAACCCGTTATTTTCTTTAAAGAACACTACGCGGACGGGCGGCGCTTTAAACCCCAAAAAAAATTCAATCGGTTTCCGCTACAACTTCCCAGTGAAAGGTCTACCTTTAAAATTTTGGGAAAATCTTTTTTTTTTCTTTGAAGAAAAAACCCCCGGCATACATTTTTATTCCAAACATCTAAAAATACACTTTTAAAGTTATCACAACTATTAGTAAAATTTTTTTGTCACAAATATGATAATTTTTTTCAATGAACAGGGCACGAAATTTGGGTCATTGAAAGGGTTAAAGTGGGAGTTTTAAAACTATATGTAGGGTGCTTAAACGAAAATTGATTAAATTTTGTGAAAAAAATAAAATTTTTTTTAAAATTTATGAAAATCATATCAAATTAAAAACAAAATAATAAACATAGGGGGCGCGAATTTTTCATTTTGGGGCCCCATTACCCAATTTTTAAGACAAAGTATACTACGATTCAGCATAGGTGATAAAAAATTTTTTTGTCTCTCAGTAATGAGAAAAATGGGCCCAAAAATTGCCTCCTTAAATATTCCTAATTTTTATTTCCCCCTTTAAAAACTTTATTTTTTAAAAAAAAAAAAGTTTTATGAAATTGGGCCACGGTTAAGATAGCAAAAAAAGATACGGAAAAAACAAATCCAAACTTGTTCTTTTAAAGGAACACCCTGATATGATTGAAAATTAAGTTCCTAATCTTCCTTTTTTTTTAAAAAATATATATATATATATATATATATATATATATATATATATATATATATATATATATATATATATATATATATATATATATATATATATATATATATATATATATATATATATTTTTAATAATATATATATATATATATATATATATATATATATATATATATATATTTATATATATATATATATATATATATAAAAGTTTTCCCACGGATAAGGTGTTGAAGAGAAAAATTTTTTTATTTGGATTAAATTTATTTTAATATCTGGCTTTTATTAGAGGTTACGATAAAAATTTGTTTCAATGGGCCCCATAAGAAAAATCCATTATAGTTAAATCGGGACCCCCGGGGAGGCCACTGGACGGGTTTTTTTTTTCCAATTTGGAATTAGAAAATTGATATTTAAAAATACTTTAAAAAACAGGCCGATTTTGTCGAAAATTGGTATAAGGAACATCCTTTTTTTGAAAACTTTTCTGAACTTTTTCCCATACCCCAAAAAACTTTTTCCCAAAATTTTAAAATTTTTCCCAATTTTTGAATAGCCTATAAAATTTGTTAAATGTTTTACCCCAAACTTTTTAAAAGTAAATTTTTTATTCAAAGTAGTTTTTTTAAAAAAAAATTAAAAAAAAAGTTTTTTCTATTCAACACCTTTTTTTGGACATCTGGTATGTCCAGGGGGTGAATGGAAAAAATTCTTAATTTTAATTTTTTTTAAAAAACTATCTTTAATAAAAAAATTTTCCACTTTTAAAAGGGGTTAAGCATTTAAAAATGGGTTTTAAAAATTTGGAAAAAAAATGTTCAAAGTAAAAAATATTGAAAATATGGGAAAAATTACGGAAAATTGTTCAAAAAAAAGGATATTCCTTCCCTTTTCGACAAAATTTTTTATTAAACTGTGATGAACTTTTTTTAAAACAAATTTTCTAATTCCAAATTTTAACTTAACAATTGCTACGTCCATTGCTAAATTTTACAACGCGATCATCAACGGCCGTTTGTCCATGACATTGCACGTAACACGAAGCCGTAGTATAGATTTAGGCACCAGTGCTCTGAATAATAAAATTTGGTCTGACAAAGGAAAAACTCTCATATTTGTAGATAAAAAGATTTTTGAAAAGTTTGGTATGGAAATATTCATAGACTAGTTTTTTGGTTTTAATTTTTGCCCTAGTTTTGCTATTTTTCCTTTTGGTCAATATGATAAAATTTCCAACAGTGTTTTTTTTCATTTCTTCATAAAATAAAAAATTTTTTTGCCCAGTCTGTTCAGAGTTTTTAAAATTTTGAAAATTGTGATAGATAAGGGGAAAAATCATTTTGACCAAACTAATTAATTTAAGGGGTTTAAAAAGCCCCAAAATCAACCAAATCCATTGGGGTTTTTTTGGCCATTATGGGACAAAAGAGAAAATTTTTTGGCCAAAAACGCCCCACATGACAGATTTACCGGGGTTCAAACCTTGGGGAACAAATAACACTACTCTTAAAAGTGGCTGCAAAATGTACAAGGGTATATTTGAAAAATTTTTATAAATCGTGCGGGGGGTTAAACAAGGGGGAAGTTTAACAATTGTTTAATTTGGGGGTGGCAACAAATTGAAACACCAAAGACAATTTAATTTAACTCGTAAAAAATTTTAAAAAAACAATTACAGAATTTTAAAAAAAAATAAATTAGGTTATTAAAACAGTTTTGCATTTTTTGTAAACACATAATTTTTAACCCCTTTAAAAACCTGTTTTAAATTTTTTTTCATTAAAGGAGTAACTGTACTTTTTCGTCTTGCCCGCATGTTTGCTGCTGCGGGGTTTGGGGTGGTCTACAGAAAAACTTTACTGATCTTCATGAAAAAAAAAAAATTTTGTCAATTTGGTGCTTTTGCAGTCCACTAAAAAAGGGTCTTGTCTATTCTTTTCCCGGAAAAAATTTTCTGTGGAATGGCAATTTTCCAAATTTCCTTTTAAATATTATTTTTTAAAACCCCTTTTCAAAATGTTTTTAATTAAATTAAAAAATTAAAAATCGTACTCATTTACTTTGTAGTAATTGGATTACTTTAATTTAATTACTTTCCGGAAAAGGTAATTGTTTTTGGATTATCAATTAACAGGATAATGTTATCGTAATTGGTAATTATTTTCACAAATTTTTCAAGCAATTCAATTACTTAAAAAGTAAATCGATTACTTATAGAGTAATTGAATTACCTAGAAATTAATTCAATTACCTAATAAATATTGAATTACTACGAAAATTCAATCACCTTTCTTTATAATAAATTGCCGCAATTTTGGCCAGCCAGAAAAAGCATCTTGAAACATGGCGGGCCGTTTTAATCCGGAGAACGCCGCCTCCGCGGTCTATTTAGTATTTTAATTGATGCTTACCTTCACCGTTTTTAGACTTTTTTTGTGGAAAAATCTGGTAATGTTTGGGGTAGGAAAATTTTTTTTTTATTTTAGAGTCATTTAATGTTAACTTGCCGAGAAAGCAGTTTGAATAGTGTGACGTGCGCGTAGGATGCTTATTCGTATAAATATTTTATTTGTTTAGTGTATCGTGTTTAATATATGCGGTAATTTAAATAGAGTAATTGTTAAAATATTTAATTACTTTTAATTTTAATTGATAATTGAATTACATTTAACAAACAAGCTAGTAATTGGTAATCGCAATTTACTACTACTTAGAAGAGAAATTGGTAATTGTAATTGAATTACCTTTTAAAAGTAATTGCGACAGCTCTGACCCTGTAGAATGTCCAAAATTAGTGAGTAATAATAATTTGCAGAAAAACATTAAAATAGCAAAAAACCGTATACTGCATATTAACCAAAGAGATAATACCTGCTTTTTCACATCCAATTTTATTCCTATTATTCATTTAAACATTAATAATAAATACTATTATTTGCAGTGTAATATCACTTATTTACTGTAAACTACTTAAAGGTTAAACTTGTCTCGCGATGTCTTGGATATGGCACATGGGAGCGAGAGAGAAGGTTATACTGTGATTTTTCTTTCTCTTACGCACGCTTGTTTGCACTGCCGCCACTATAAGTATATGCTCGAAGGATATGGCTAAAAAAATTGATTACCTAATCTACAGTTTAAATATGTATTAACCTTATCTACCACAAACGAGCAGTGATAACTCAAGTAGGTAACTAATAACAATCAACATAGTACCAAAATATATTATCGAACTTTTCATTTGCCCCTTCTTACGTTATATTGTTTAGTAATGCTTTAAATATCTTGCTTTAGTGCAAGTGGATGTCATTTTAAACAATGAATTTTAAGACAAATATTTTCTGTTTTTTTGCGCTGAGTGTTTCGATAGGTTTAGCATTTCGGCTAAATCCAAAACAAGAGTTCCAAACCAGTTGTGTAAAATGTCATGATACAGATCCGAAAAAGATTAATGTGCATTTAGTACATCATTCACATGATGATGTTGGCTGGCTAAAAACAGTGGATCAGTATTTTTGGGGATGTAAGTATATTACGCTTACCATTCAAAATTATATGTAAATATTTTTAATTATAAGCTTTGTTGTTTTACCTAAGACCTTTAAAATTACTGTATTTGTCCCAAAAATGATGAGCGTATCATAATAGATGGAAAAAACTACCAATAATAAATTATTTTATTTATTTATTATTTAAAACCATAAAAATAGCTCCCAAAACAGCTCCATTTCTAAGATACTGGGTGTGTAAAGATTTTTTTAAGAATTGGGATTCTCCCTTTACTTTTAAATTGGGTTTTTCGATTTAAAAGAAATTTACTACACTTAGAATAGTGCCTTAAGGCACTTTTGGTTGATAAACTTTTGTAACTATTAAGAATCAGGGGCATAGGTTGGGACAATTTCATTCATTTTTTTACCATTATTAATATTATTAATAAATTGATACATAATACCTATTTGCTGCTTACTTTTACAAAAAAGTTACTCCTAAATTAACTCGATAACCTAAGGGGCTTTTGAGATATTCTAATTTACGAAAAGGGTAATATTGAAAATTGATACCATTTCTGGGTTTTACAAAAAAATCAATGAAACGAGAATTAAATGAATGCATTTGGGCAAGAAATAAATAATTATATTATTTTTATTACAATTACTAATATGTTTAATTTTAAATGTTACTATTTTCTTACCCCCCAAGTTTCTTATGGAAAATGGGTCTCGACCAATTGTTTTCAAACTGTGCATAGTGTTCTCAACGCTCTGAACAAAAATCATTAGGGGCACAAATCCCAACCCCCCAAATATCCAGAAAATAATCATCGAGGGTCATTGGGGATTTTTCGTAGAACAAATGAGTTTCGACCGATTGTTTTTAAACTTTATATAGTGATGGTTCTCAATACGCTGAACAAAAGTCTCCACGGACATAAATCCAGAAAATCTAATCCCAAGTTACTAGAGATGATTTTGACTGATAGTTTGGTCAATTTTTCTGCGGAATTTTTTGATAGTGTTGTCGAATTGTTTAAATAGTTACAGAGCTACAGCGGATAAGTTTATATGCAAGGAGGGGGTTGAAGGGTATTGGATGTTATTCCGTTATCCTACCAGACGTAAGAAAAGCAAAAATAGCTGCTACTGATTCCCAATGTCGCAGAAAACTCACAAATTATCTGGACGCGCTGAAACAGAAGACAGCAGCTCTGGGGAAAAGATTGCAAAGATACCATAAAAGGACCTTGCGTTATAATTATAAACAAAACAATTTTTTTATTATCAATCAGCAAGTTTTCCCCAGGGACCTTTAAGCTGGCAAAACCAAGGACGGCTACACCAGCGAAAGGAAAAAAGGTTAAGTTCTGGTCACACATCTGGGACACTAAGGCCTCTTGGATAAACGCCGAGTGACAAAGCAGCCAAAAAGCTAAAGCGATGCCCAAAGTCATCATTGTGTGCGGACATTGGTGAAAAGATTAACTGGTCCTTGCCTGCAATTAATGGCATCTAAAACTCTTGGTGGAAAGCGTTTCCAGAGACACATAGACTAATGGCAAACTTACTGCAAAAATCCTTGCAAAACCCTGAAACCATACCAACGTACTTTACCCATGATATCATACACATGCTACCAAAAAGGAAGACTTAACGCAACCAAAAAAACACAAAATACTACCTCCATTGTACCCTACAAACTCAACCACCATCTTAAACGGCACAATATACTAGCTTGGGAACAAAACGGTTGCAAACAAAAAGCCAGGGGTTGCAAGGAACTATTGCTAATCGAATATATAGTAACCAAAGAGGCACAAAAACGTTTTAAAAATCTTTCAATGGCCTGGATCGACTACTAAAAGCCTTTGACTTTGTCCCTTATTCGTGGCTAATAAAAGTGTTGGACACATAGAGGGTCAATCAACAGACAATAAGGCTGCTTCAACACACCTTATGACAACATGGCGCACATCGCTTGTAGTCAGGGAAAAAGCAAACTTATACCAAACCAGAGAAATCCACAATCAGCGAGGAATTATTCAGGGTGACTCGCTTAGCCCGCTCTGGTTCTGCCTAGGCTAAGCAGCATGCTCAACCAAAGCTCATACTTGTATGCCAGGGACACGCAACAACTCGAGGGAAAACTTGAACTAGTTAAAAACTTTAGCGCAGACATAAAAAGGTCATTCGGGTTGGAAAAATGCGCAGTCTGACATATTAAGAGAGAAAAAATGGTGGGGGGAGAGCAGTTTACATTGGTGGGATGGCAATACGATAGATCCACTAAGTTTGGCAAACATGAAATAAGGAGCAAGTACAAAAAGAGCACATGAGAGGAACACATAAAATTCTTCAGACAGAACTCACAGTCAAAAATAAAATAGTAGCACTAAACACGTGGGCCATACCAGCAATAGCCTATACAGGTGAAATACTTACCTGGTCAAAAGGGATATGAAAGCAATGGACAGGCAAGTGCGCGCCACACTTAGGAAGCAAGGCATACTGCATTCCACATCAGCTATTGAACAACTATACCTGCCCCGTCCAGACTGTGACGTGTACTTACCAGCTGGAAGCCGCCATTAATAAAGATAGAGACAACCTCCCAAAATACTTCCGGGCAAATAAATCTCGCTATACAAAAATATAGAAGCATGGGACCGTGGATACACAGCTCTCAAACTATCTGCGGAACCGGAGCCTGAAAAAGAAAACCAATTAGAGCAGCCTTAATATATCACTATATATATATATATATATATATATATATATAAAATATATATATATATATATATATAATCAGTGACCGGCATTAATTATTGAACCATTTGTTTTAAAATTTATTAGGGAAAGCTAAGCTTTAAAAAAAAACATTTTTTTTACATTTTCTTACATTTTTATATTTTGGGTAGGATCAAAGGTAAATTATGGTTTGCTAAAAGCTGATTTTATTAGACACTCCAAGTAAAAAATGATATTAAATATATTGTAATGACATAATAAAAATATATATGATTTTAGTGAATTATACTATTGTAAATGTCGGAGTTCAGTACATAATAACGTCAGTGGTCAATGCCTTATGGGATCATCCAGAAAGGCGGTAAGTTTTTATTAATTTTTAAAAATTATATATATATATATAATTTATATATATATTTATATATATATATATATATATATATATATATATATATATATATATATATATATATATATATATATATATATACTTAAGTTGGCAACATATGGAAAAATTTGTTATTATTAATTAAAATAAAAATATATATAAAAAGTTATGCATGTTCTAAAATCTAAAATACAATTATCAAATGTTAAATTTTTTCAAGAGTAAAGTATCTTTAAATTTCACAACATCGAAAATTGTTATAATGACAAGTTGTTCAAAATTAAAAACCACGATTAAATATGCAGCTGCCCATTAATTTATAGTACTTTTTTTTAAATTCCTGAAACATCTCTACACGAATAACGAAAATGTAAATGTAATTATTGTACATGTAATCTAGGATGCTCAGACAAGCAACGTCAAATACTAATTGTTGTACATAATATAATCTAGAATGCAAGAAGTCAAGAAATATTTGACAGTGACATTTAAAACATCAGTTCTATTTAGCGAAATTTGCTAGAAAGTATAAAATTTGGTAGAAATACCAGCAAAAGTAAAAAAAATAATTAGAAGGATGTAATTGCATAATAAAACTTGGTTTTTAATTTCAAACAACTTTTCATTACAACAATTTTCGATATTGTGAAATATAAAGATACTTTACTCTTGAGCAGAATTCATATTTTTTGACATATCTCGTATAAGATTGCTAAAAATTGATATCTGATAAATTTTCTTTAATTTTTGCTTTAATAATAATAATAATCAAACATTTTTTGTTTAAAAAATGTCAAAAGTTTGTTTTTAGCAGACATAAATATGGAAAATATTAAAAAAAATTCAGGAAAATCTTTTAAACTTAGTGTAAATTAAACCCATTTGGAAATATGACTAACTATAAAAAATTTCTTACTTTTTATTAAGAACTTTCCGTCTTTACCAAAAAAAAATAAATGTAATATTT
>JAHBCN010025072.1:0-11454 GCA_019359885.1 Listronotus oregonensis | reverse complement strand
TTTAAATTTTTTATATTTTTTTATCACCCCTCAATGAATTACCCTAAAATTAATTTAGGCTTAAATTTAATATGTTATGAAAAGTACAGATTTTAATCAATATTAAATAATTTCTATAATTTTTTTATAAGATTATTCTTAAAAAACCTCTAAAAAGGTTTTTTTGGCCCTTTTATGGTTGTTCCCGGGGTTCAAGGGTTTTGGGGCCCCCCCAAATTCGGAATCAGCGACCCAAAAAACGCCCCTGAGGGGTATTTTCTAGGTGCTTAACGAACATTTTCATGGGTTTTAAAAAAAAAACCCAAAAAGGGGTTTTTTTCCCCTTTTTGGGGGTGACGCCGGTGTTTAAGGTTTCAGGACTGAAATTCGGAATCAGCGACCCAAAAAACGTACCCAGGAGTATTTTTAGGTGCCTAAAGAGCATCTTTATAAGTTTTTAATACGGTTTTCGTTAAAAAAAAAACACTAAAAAGGGTGTTTTTTGTATTTTTAAGGGTAATGTCGGAATTTCCGAGCTGCAGGACCCCAAAATTCAGAATCAGCGACCCAAAAAATGTACCCTGAAGGTTGTCTTCCCTTCAAAATGTTTTTGTTGCTGTTTCATGCAAAAATTAAAATTTTTCCCCTCGGTTTTTTTGGCCCTTTTATTTTTTTAGCCATCGCATCAATCTATTGTTGTTGATTCTTTTTTGAATGTGTCCTGTTATCTAACGACACTTCTCGAAACATTTTTTTTGATTTAAAAAAATTTCAATAAGTCTATCTAACATCCATTTAACAAAAAAAAGGGTACTTTTAGAAGCAATCCATAGATAGTTTTGCTGCATGAAATCAATTATTCTTGACGAAAAATAAAATGATTGACACGAACGTTTTAAATTGAAATCTCAATATTACAATCAGAAAAAATTTTATTTTTTTTTTTATTGAAACATTTTATCGGTGTAACATAAAGATTGGAAAAAAAATTTAACCCTTTGTAATAATACTAAAGGCGGTTAAAACGCAACCAGAAAGTGGTTGGGAGATAAAAAAGAATCAGCGTCAACCTTTATCTCTCGCCCATGTGATTAGTTGGCGGGGGGCAAAACCCCTATCAATGTTTTTAAGTGTCCCCTAAATAATAATCCATGGATTTAGATTGAGAAAAAGATAACATATTCTTGGCGCCCCGACCTACCCTTTTTATTCTGGAACATGAAATTTGCAGACTTTCACCAAAAAAAGTCAAAAAAAAGTCGTACCATTTTTTTTTTAGCCCCATTTTTAAACTGTGTAATTTTTTTAAAAAATTAAATTTTTTGAATATCAAAAACAAAGTTTCCCGGTTTTTCATTTAAGATATTATTTAGTTTTAGTAAGATAATATTGTCATGATGTGGGGATCAAAGGTGCTGCAAAAAAAAAAAAAACATCGAGTGTGTCCCAATTCGTGGTAATTTTTTTTGGGATTTATAATATGGGTTGTTACCAAAGTCAATCAAACTCAGTTTTTTTTTCCAGTTTTAAATTTAAAGGCCCTCTGGCTTGGAAACACTTCTAAATGTAAAATTTTGAACACAATTCTTTAAAAAGTTATAACTGGAAAACGGAGGGAAGGTTTTAAGGGAGTTTTTCAATTTGGGTCATTTCAGCAGTTTTTTTTATGTCCTTAGACTTTTCGATAGGTTAAAATTTTTAGAGTATACTAACGTTTTATGTGTTTAAATGCCTGTGCAAAAATGCACGTTATTATGGCATTAGGTCTAATGGAGAAATTAACGTCTTAAAGTTTAAAACATTTTTAAACATAAATAAGGGAATTCGGTGTTGTACAGCATGATATACGGGGGGACAACAAAGTGCTTTTAAAAATTTAAATGTTTAATTTTTGCCTTTTTGGATAGCAAAATTTTTTACTTATTAAAATAATATTTTTTTTTCCATTTTCCCTAGGCTTTGGGCAAGTTTTTATTATTAAAATCGATGAATGTAAATTTGGATTTCCCAAATCCATTTTAATGTTTTAATAAACGTTAAAAATAAAACATTCTCAAAAAAAATGTTTTTATAATTCTCAATTCGTAAAATTACATTTAATAATTAATATTAAAAACATCAGTAATAACAGATAAAATAATAAATAAATAAAAAGCACCTACACTAATTTACGTTTAAAAATTTTTAAAAACTTTAAGATGTTTAAATTTCCCTACCATTCAGACCTAATGCCATAATAACGACGCTTTTTTGCTGAAAAATTTTAAAGGCTTTTTAACAGAAAATCGATTAACGGTAGAAATCGTTTCGAGATATTGACACAAACTTCAACTTGGCCATTTTTAAAAAAAAAACACACATAGGCCCCTTTTTTGGCGTTCAAAATTTACCCTATATTTAGGATTTCTAAATTAGCTAGTTTTTTTTTTTTGGGCCCCCGTATATTCAAAAATTATAACCTATCCAAAAGTGCTTGGACTAAAAATTCATAAAATCAGTTTTCCCAAATATGAAACACTGGTTAAAATCCGTCAATTTTTTTTAATTTATAGCTTATTAAAGAATTGATTACCAAACTTTCTTTAGAAATCTATCGCAAGCCCGAGGTCCTTAATTAAAAAACTGGCATAAACGTCCAGAGATATTGATAGACCTTGGTAAAAATATTATAACGAAAAAAAAAAATTACCACTTAAATGGTTTTTTTTTTTTTGCTGCCCTCTATTGACCCCCCCTGAATCATGATAATATTCATCTTACTAAAACTAAATGCAATACAGCTCAAAGTAAAAGGCGCGGTTTTAAACTTCGTTTTAGATATTCAAAAAAGTTAATTTTTAAAAAAAGTTACAGCAGTTTAAAAATGGGTCAAAATTAAATGGTACGATTTTTTTGTTGAGAATTTTTGTTAAAATGAGATGTCGGAAAATTAGAGGTGCCTGGTAAAATTTTTTTTCGAGTAAGATAATCCATAAAAACCCATTAAGATCGGGGGACAAATTTTTAATATCTTTTGCTTTTTTTATTTTGTTTGAATAATTTTTTAAATTAATTAACTTTTAGTTTGTTAGTTAATAAAAATTTATTGTTGTTAAGCCATGTAATATTTAAATTAATAAATTTTTTCAAACTTTAAAAAATATTTTGGCCTATGCCATCATTTTTTTTTTAAATTAAACCATTTTATTTGGCTTTTTACTTTTCTAATTCTCCTATGTACGAAATGAAAAAAAAAGGTAAAAAAGAATGGTTAATTAAATTTGTATTTTATTTTTTATAAGAAAATTTTAATTTCTCCCTTTTTTTATTAAAATATCAGGGTGTTTCATTTAAAAAAAAAAGAGGGTTAATCCGATAACTTTTTTTCTTGACCCCGTATATTTATTCTGAAAACGGCACTTATTCAAAAATCAATATAAAAAGACTATTTCAAAAAAAATTTTTTTGACCTTTTTAAATAAAACATTCGAAATTGACATTTTTTTAAAAAATTTTTTCCCCCCATTTCTTAAGGGGCAAAAATTTTCAAATTTTTAAATTTTTCCATTTTAAGTTTTACCCGAAAAAAGCACTGAATGCCGAAAAGTTGAAATGGAAACCCGTACAGGGTGGGGCAAAAAGGACCCCTTTTTGGAAAACTCCCTTTTTTAAAGGAGATAGACAAAAAATAATGCCACTGTCTGGGGCTCATTTGTGGTCAAAAAAAAATGTTAAAAAACCCCACATCGATATTTTTACCGATTCGGTTACAGGGGGTTTTTTTAAAAAAGTGAGTTTTTAAAAAAACGCTTTTTCTTTTTCATGGAAAATTTTGGTTTTGGAAAAAATTTCCAAACATTTTTTGAAATTTAATGGTTTTTAAGGATATTTTTTTGAATTAAAGTTTAGAGTTTGAACAGAAAAATCGATTTTTTTTTATGGGACACCCCGTATATTTTTGAAAATTTAAAATAACTTTAAACACCTTTTTTAAAAATATAGCATTTAATATTTTGTGAGTTTCCCCTTTGAAATAAAAGTTTTTTAAAAATTTCCCCCCCTTTTAAAAGTAGGTTTGAACGGTACGGGATAATAAGAAGAAACGCTTATAAAGCCATAGGCCTGCCGGCAAAGCTGGTGTGGGTGCCGAGATAATAATAATAATAATAATAATAATAATAATAATAATAATAATAATAATAATAATAATAATAATAATAATAATAATAATAATAATAATGCGCAGACACCATCAAACTGACCAGGAGAAGCTGCAAGCCTGGTTGGAGAAGCCTCTTCATGGACATCACCCCAATGAGGTCAGCCAGGAAAATGTCGACAAGTTCGCGTCGAATTACTGGCTGACGTCGGGGAAGATGTTCCCAGAGACTGAAGGCTTCTTATTGGCTATACAGGACCAGGTTATTCCGACGAAAAACTATCTGAAGCATATCGTTAGAGACCCGTCTATAGAGAATGGATGTCAAACATCGGAGACAATCCAGCAATAACGGGGGGTTGCCAAGCATTTGCAGCATCAGAGTATAAGGAAAGACACGATTCAGCAGCCAAGATACTCCATCAACAATTGGCAGAGAAGCTAAAGCTTTTGCAGAATAAAAAATTGCCTTACTATAAGTATACTCCGGAACCTATTCTCGAAAACAATGAATTTAAATTGTACTGGGACGGAACTGTACTTACAGACCAAACTGTTGCTCACAATTGACCAGATATTGTATTGGTGGATAAAGTTGGGAGGAAAACAACACTGATCTATGTCCACCCCGAACAACAACAACCTATGGGAGAAAATAAAAAAAAAATTGAAATACAGAAACCTAGAAACACAAATAAAAAGCAGTGGGAAGAAATAACGTTCAAACGACCCCATAATTTTATCAACAACGGGCATTATACAAAAAAACTTTTTTACAAAACACCTGGGGGTGAACATCTGTTAAGGCTATGCTGATGCAAAAGGCAGTGTACTTGCGCCCGGTCGGACTGCCCGGGAAATTTGTGGGGAATACGGGACCCTAAAGAACCTAGAGCCCGAAAACAGGGAAAAGGGTGCCCACAGAGCTCAATCTTTTTGTTCTGAAGAATTGGGATGATGAATTTTTCCCCTTAGAGGGAGTGCAAAGCCGTGTGGCTTGAAATCATAATTATAATAATAATAATGAAGTAAATAAAACTATGAATAGCAAATATCGATATTATTACATTGTTAATAAAAAAATTTAAATTTAATATTAAATTAATAAAATAAATTCTTATGAATGTTTGATAAATATTTATGAAATAGTAAAAAACCGAGTACATTATATTTATTTTTTTAAAAATCATTTTTTTTCATAAGGTACAAATTTTTTAACTTCGTTTATCACAGTACTTATATCAATATTTGCGGCTAATTACTGTTCCACAATTGGAAACAGGAGATTTTCTAAACATTCTTGGCGTATTGTGGATCTTAATTTTGATTTTACCATAATCATTTTCGAGAAGGTGCGTTCGCGAGTAATTTTTAAATCGAACCTTATCAAATAATAATTTTCATATTTTAAATACAGTAATCTTTGTCAGACTAGTGGGGGTGCCACGGCACCCACGGCACCCACTGTGCGCACGCCTATGCTCAAAGCTGTTAGCGGTAATTAAACAAAACTAATATTTACAATGATTAATGAAGAATTTTATAACAATTTAAACTACATATATTCAGAATAAGATTAACTTTTATAAAATATAATAAAAAAACAACAGTAAAAGTAGTAACTCAGGGCGGAAATTGTGCTACAGGAGGTGTTCGAAATGTCGACCAGTCTCTCTTTTGCACCGGCGGCACCGTTTCCCAACATTTCTTGCAGAATTCATTAACTTAAGAGGGGTTAGAGATGCAAACCCTTGCACAAAAGCAAATTTCAATTCTTGTCTAGAATATATGGGTAATTTAAAAATAAGGTCCTCCAGTCTTTCCCAAAGATAAAAATCCATGGGCGTTAAGTCCGGTGACCCCGCTGGTCAACGGGTGGGACTTTGGTTAGCTATCCAATTATTGTCAAAGTCGGCTGGTACAAAATTACTAATAATTCCAGCGTTTTGAGGCGGTGCCCAGTCTTGCTGGAAAAATATGTTCCATTTGAGGCATCATCAATCAGAGAGAGACAAAAATCTATGCGGTGTTCAAAATCTTCAGATCTAAGATAATGCACTTTTCTGGTCCTTTATGGTTTATATTTGTGTTTCTTTAAAGTTTGTCTAACATTCGTTCTTGCCAGTCTTGTTAATGTTTTTAAATTTGGTGTTGACGTTTTAGGATTATTTTGATCGGCTCTTAAAACTACTATTTCTTCTAACTCCCTATCCCTATTTGTTGTATACTGGTTTGACCTTTTTTCTCAAATTGGCCACTACTAATTAGGTTGTGTCGCAATCTTTCAAAAATATCTTCGAAAGGTTGTATCTTTCTGGATATAGGTTGTGGTATAAATTGCTTGCTGCTTTTGCATTCTCCACGGCTTGTATAAAACAAACTACTATATCCCATTTTTATAATTTTTAAATTTAATTTTAAATTTATTTAAAAGATTAACATAAATCTCGGCGTCTTTACAGCCAAAACCACAATTTGGCACCAGTAAGCATTTGTTTTCTGTATCATGGCCGCGCCGTCCAAAGCCTACTTGTTCAAAGTGGGCGGACTTTTAAAAACCCTCTATTTCGAAAAGAACTGAAGCAAAATATCAAGTGTGCTATATTTTTGAAAATGTAATTTAAATTTATTTTCAATTATTCAAAAATATACAGTGTCCTTTAAAAAAATTATTTTTTTTTAATAACTACTAAACTATTAATTAAAAAAAAATACTTAAACCATTAAACTCTACGTAAAAAGTTCCTTTGAAAATGTTTTTAGAGAAACCCAAAATTTTTCATAGCAAAAAAGTTAGTGATTTTTTAAAAATGCACATTTTTGAAAAACACCCTGTAACTCAGAAACGGTAACGGATATCGATGTGTGGTTTTTACCATTATAATAATTGAGCTCCAGACATCGATATTAGTTTTCGGTTATCTCCTTTAAAAATGGATGTTTCCCTTTAAAAGTGTACAATTTGGACCAGCCTGTACATGTGACTGCTAAAAAAATCTTTAATCTACATCGTATGGTATACCTGGAAAAGTACACAAACATGTTTATTAAACCAAATCAATTAAAACATCGCGAAAGGAAACGTTTAACACCCGGTATATGTTAATAACAAAATCAGTAAACAGAATTAAAGACTGGTAATTCCTTCTTTTTTACCAATAAAACCGAAGAGTGGGGAAAAAGATCTTCATTTTAACATAACCGCGACTTTGGTCATCGTTTATTTCAAGAGCATCATTTGGTGATTAACAACTGTTTAAAAACCGGTTTGCATTAAGCGTAATTGCATTTGAAAATTGCGATGATTTCAGGAAAAGTTTTAGTGTTTGTTGTGGTGTTAGGTGTTGCTGTGGCCTATGGTAAGGAAAACTGTATAATTATATACGGGGGCGTCTCAAAAAAATGTATAACCTAATGTAAAAAAATATTTTTATATAATGATTAAGGCGGATTTATAAAAAACTACAATTTTGATTCTTACCTATAACTTTTGCATAAATAAATCTATATTTTTCATAAGTTTGTTCTATAGTTTTGTGTCGGATTCATATCTCAGTATATTTTCTTTACAATTTTTGTAGAAAATGAGACCACTTCGGTCCAGGTCCCGGAATATAACAAACTAAGCCTGCTCAGCCTTATTTATCCTATGAACTTGCAGATCACCTGCAACAAAAAAAACAAAAGAGAAACCCCCAAAAAATCAAAAACACAAATCTACGTTTCGGTGGCAAATCGGCCATCGTTGTCAAGATAAAATTAAAAGAAAAAATAGAAATATAAACCAAATGTTTATAAAAAATTTTAATTAAAAAGTTAGAAAATTCTAACCGCTGTTTAAATTTATGACGTTTTGTCATAAATGATATATTAGGTTGTTTAACTAGCATATTTATAATTCTCAAAAAGACGAAAAAATGGTGTGGGGTGTTAATTGATTTTAAGTTTACCTGAAATTACTTGAGCATCAAGCATAGGTAACCATGTATTATTTAAATTAACAGATATTTTTTTAATAATAATAATAATAATTTATTACTTACTATTGCATACAATTATTACAATTACAATAATAATCAATACAATAGTACAAACAAAAACTATAAGTAATTATGTGCACAATGGACATAGGTCTGTGTGTGCACATTGTAAATTTGGCAAATATTAGAAATGTATCTTAAACTTTAGCTATCTATACTCTGACAATTTTTTCCCTAATGGCAATGACAATAAATTTATATTAAACTTTACCTATTTATACTATAACAATTTTATATTCTAATGACAATATTATAAGCATTTCAAGTGCATGGTAGTGTGACAGCGATGACCATGTATGCCCTGTAAATATCTCTTATAAGAATTCTACCATATATTTTATCCTTTGGGTGTTATTTTTGATCCACAAGTCCAATTGTTTTTTAATATTTTTAAAGTTTTTATTTTTAAACTGTACCGGCAAGATATTAAGAATTTTAGGAGCTACATAGGTAATAGATCTTTGTGTAACACTAAAATGGGTGTAAGGTAATGTTAAATTTTGACCGAGATTGGCTCTTGTCATGATGCGATGGTTGATAAAGTTTTGAAATATATTTCTGGTAAGGGAAAATCTTAAAATATTTTTTATATACAACTGATTAATCGTAAAAACTCCAGTCTGTTCATAAAGTATGTCAGAAGAAAATAGTCTTGGCTTAAATGTTATTATCTTTAAAATATATTTTTGTGCAATGATAACATTATTTAGAGCATTCTTATGAGCAGATCCCCAACAAATAATACCATAGTTCAGACACGATTCTGCCAATGACTTATAAACGGTTATAATAGTCTCTCTATTCAAAATGTTACGCAATTCATAAAATTTATATACAAGTTTCCTTAGCTTGTTCTTAGTGTATTCAGTATGAATATTCCATTTTAAAACTGATCGAAATACAGACCCAGATATTTGGTACTCTCTACCGACTCAATACTACCAGAACATTCGCAGTCACTGGAAAAATCACACTCAGATGAGTGAACCTTAAGATTACTGCTCGTGGGTAAACCCCTTTATCAATAGAAAAACTCATAAAATGTGTTTTGTTTACATTCAGTGTCAATGAATTTAGATCCATCCACGCCCCTACATAAGTCATTGCCTCTCAGCTCTCCCAAAGGTCTCGACCCAAGATGCTCCCTTGCACAGTACAACTGTATCATCAGCAAAACAAAGAGTTTTAATGTTATGTGCAACATTTGGTAGATTGTTGATATAAACGGAGGTCCAAGTACTGTCCCCTGTGGTACGCCACACTCCACTCTATTATAAGAGCTGTATACTGAATTTAATTTTACTTTCTGCAATCTGTTACTCAGGTATGACTTAAACAGTTCTAGTACCTTTCCCCTTATTCCAATATTATGTAATTTTGAAAGTAGAATATTGTGGTCGACAGTATCGAACGCCTTTGAGAGATCCAAAAAGACAGCTAGAGGCTTGTATCCACTATTAAAACAATCGATAATAAACTTCGTTATCTCATGCAAAGCCGTGTCTGTACCCATTCCTTCTCTAAAACCAATTTGTGAATCGGATAACAAGTGGTGCGAGTCCAAAAACCCTTGTAACCTCCTTTTTATACATTTTTCTATTATTTTGCAAATAGGTCCTGTTTTTGCAATTGGTCTGTAATTATTTGCATCAGATTTATTTCCTCCTTTGTATAAAGGAGTAATCACACTTTTTTTAAAACAATCCGGAAACAGCCCGATATCAAATATCCGATGATGATGCTACATGATATTGATGCTACACATTTATCTTTATTTAATAATATAGATGCACTTTCTTTTAAATTACGTTTTTTGAACAAGTTTTCTTTGCTAAAATACTAGAAGCATTCCAGTTTATTATGTGGTTGTTATCAAATGCGTGTTGACAGATTTTTAATTTGTGAAATTATGTGTTCTTAATGTATGTTCCATTTTCTTTTATGCGTTTGACTTATGGTCTGAAAGTTTTACCTATATAAAGTTTACATTCACAAGGGATCTTATAAATAACATTTTTTTGTGTTTTCGTTTATATCGTTTGGTTTTGCTTTTGTTACTTGAGATCTAATAGTATTTTGTGTTTGAAAGATAGTACGAATAATAAATTTATTACCTATTCGTTGAATTTTATTGGATAAGCCAGGAATATACAGGGTGATTCATGAGAAAAGGTCAATACTTCAGGTACGTAGTCAGGGTCCAAAAATAAACATAAAAATCTATACAAATATATGTCCGCAAGGCCTTCGTTCGAGAAATACAAGGTGTTAAAATTTTTATTTAATTTTTTCTATTTTTGAAATAAAATCTATGATAATGTAAATTTTGGAGAAAAAATTGGTATCCGGGGGTTTTCTGGTATGACGAATTCGAATCTAACCGAGCCACCTACATGTCTTTGTACTATTTTAAACAATCACAACTTTTTAGCACGGCCCTGTATTACATTTTTAAGTAAATTAAATAATTGTTTTTTTCATTTTTACGTCTTAAGGGTATACTTGTTAAAAGTTGATATGAGCAACCGTTTTCGAGATATTTGGATTTTAAAAAAATATGACGCATCTGATTTTATTATAGCAAAATTAAAAAAAAAAACAAAATGTATAATTAAACAATATGTATTTTAATTTTCAATAAAATTATTGTTCTTAAATTATGTTCGGCAAAACATAAACTAGGTTTTATAATTTTTAAAAATTCCACCATTTACACCCTGTATCTCGGAAACGAAGGCCTTGCGGACCCATATCTGTATAGACTTGTATGTTTATTTTTGGACCCTGACTACGTACCTGAAGTATTGACGTTTCCTCATGAATCACACTGTATAGTAAAAATAAATTTATAATAGGTCTATTTTGATTTTGTCTTAAATTTGATTATAAAATCAAGAGGATAATTATTTTAAACGAAAGAATCTTTTAAAAATTATAGAATTTTTAAAATATTTTTTCGTTTAAAATGCGTTTTTTTTTTTTTTGAACAGAACAAATTATTTTAATTCTATCAAAAAGACTTTTTACTACTCTTTTTTTACCATTACTGGGTGATTAGAGTTAAAATTGAACTATTACAAACAGATACTGAGTAGAGTTTCTATATATTTTAGTTTTTTAAATTTTATTTTTTTTTATATGCCGGGTGACAACGAAATCACTACCCACCTTTTATTTTCTTGAATAAAAACATATAGCTTTCAAATTTTAGGATGCTATAATATATCATAAGATGCTGATTATGGATATTAAAATGCTCTATCACTTCCGGTTTCCGGAAACGACTAACGATTTTTT
>JAHBCN010025071.1:0-11485 GCA_019359885.1 Listronotus oregonensis | reverse complement strand
CCCCTAAGTCATTTCATTGTCTGAAACTAGTAAAGGGTCCCGTTAGGTTTACAATAAGTTCTTCTGATTTTAAAAATTTAAATTCGAAAGAAAAAAAAAAGGAGGAAAAAAATCCCGAGCAATATAAAAAAAAGGGTTTTTTTTTAAGTATTGTTTTAATTATGAGTTTATTTTTGTTTTAAAAACCTAGTGAAGTACCGTAAAAATTATATATTTAATTAACATCTCTGGGGAATTTTTTTTTAAGAGGGGAAAGGGTTACTTGCAGTAATGCCCAAACCAACCCGATTAAGTTTAAAAGGCAAAGTACTTATTATTTTTTTGGGAAAATTGCAACACTGAAAAAAGGTGAAACGATTTTAACCAGAAAATTTTATGACAAAATATAAAAACCCAACGAAAGCGAGTGTCCAGAAGTAGAAAAAAAAAAAACCCAAATAATTATTATCTCGAATTTAGGTATTGTGTTTGATTTAGATACTTAAAAAAAAAGGTCGCCAAATCTATATTTTTTTTTTTAAATTATTTTGGTATTTAAAAACCTTTTTAAAAAGGTTATATTTTATAAATTCGTTTTTTTTAATTATACGTATATAATAACGTTAAAACAAAATAGTTTTGTAACTTTCGGTTACTTATTTTTAAAATTTAATTTAAAAAATATATTTTTTAAAAATATTATACTTTTTTAGAAAATAATTTTTTTTTCTTTTCCCTTTGGAAAGTTTAAATATTCAGACTTTGGCCCTTGTCGAAATTGCATATCTTCAATTTAACTTAACAGTTTTATTAGTTTTTTGGTGATTGGACTTTTTTTATATGATTTTTCAAGATTGGGCTTCAAAAAAAAATTTTGGGAAAATTTTATCACAACTTTTTTTGTTCGATAAACTATAGTACAAATTTTTGGTAACTTAATAGATATAATTGATTTAGGTTCTACAGTTTAAAAATATTAGCAGATCATAAATGATCTTAATGAGCCCATAGTTTTAAAAAAACAAAATTCACCCCTTTTTTTGTAGGAAGTAAAATCTTATTCGGTGTGTTCCCTTTTTTTTTTTTTTTATCGAACGACACAGGAATTTTTAAAACCATGTGTTAATGATTTTTTTTGTTTTTTAAAATGTTTTTTTTTTTTTATAATAAATTATTTCCAATGTATAAAAAAATTTTATTAAGGGCGAACCCCGAATGATAAGTGATATGTATTGGCCTGTTTTTAGCCCCAAATTTGCTTGAAAAACTTTTTTAAAACAAACTGGGATTATTTTTCTTTAAAACATAATTCCTAATTAAAAACATCTTTTAATTTTGACATTTTTGCACCAAAAACACTTTTTTTTTAAATTTTTTAAAGGGCTTGTCATATAATTTTAACGTTCCTTTAAAAAATTTAACTACAAAATTTTTTTATTAAAAAAAAACAGAAGGGGCGACATAAAATACACTTTCCGTTTTCTGTTTGTTTTTAAATTGACACGAGTAACTTATGGCCTTTTAAAAACAGCAAAATAAAACCAACCCAGCTACCGTGTCTGATATAATTTTTGAGCGTTCATTAATCATTCTCAAAATGACGTGAGCTGATAACCGAGGTGCTACAATGAAAAATTGAAAATGATTACTGTTAAAGGGTTTTCCCCGGGATGGAGGGGACAAAAATTTTTAATTTGATATCAAAATGCTCGCCCCAATTTTCCTTATAGGGGAAATTTGGGGCCCTTATCAGGTTTGTTTTTTTTTTTTTTTATATTGATTAACCTTTTTAAATAAAATTAAAGGATAGCTTTATTAATATTAACCCCTATGGGCCGATGATAATCACGTTGTTAAAGTTAGATTTTAAAAAAGAGGTAAAAATGAAAAATTTGGAACAGGGCAAAAATTTAAATTTTTGACTAGATGTCAAAAAAAAAAATTTATTTGGGATTTTGCATTTAAAATCAGATAAACATATTTTAAGAAAAAAAAAATAAAAAAATAATTACCTTGCACAAAATATAAAAAAAATTTGGCTTGGACCCCAAAAAAAAATTAATTATATATATATATATATATATATATATATATATATATATATATATATATATATATATATATATATATATATATATTTTATATATATTTTATATAAAAATATATATATATATATATATATATATATTTTAATTTATATATATATATATATATATTTTAAAAAAAAACAAAAAAAAGCAAAAATAGCTAGTTAAAGGGGACCAAACTGCAGAGCTTTTTTAAATTTTGGTTTTTTAACAGGTTTCTTTAATAAAATTTTTAACCTACACATTTTATTGATACTTTTCCGGTAGGTAGATACATCTACAGTAGACAAAATTTTTGCTGTTTTTTTCAAAAAATTATTGTTTTAAGTTAATAAAATTAGTAAAACTATTTATTTTTTAAGAAGTTTTTTTTTGTAACTGCTCTTTTAAAATCCATCTATTCTTTTTTAAAAAAAAAGAATTCAAATGATTTCATGAAACTAGGTATTAATTCTCAAAATTAACCTCAAATTTTAAGTTAATGCTGTCCAAAAACTATAACATACGGTACTAAAAAAAGTTTTAAAAGCCGATGTGGCATAGATCCGATTCGCCGAAGGCCTTTTTTCGAAAAACCAAGAAAGGCACTCTAGGGTATAAAACTTGATCTAAGCATTTTTGAATTGCAAGGAAAAGATTTTTTTGGTTTTTGAAACAGCACATATAATAATTTTCACGCATGCTAGATGAGATAGGGTTTGGAGTAGCTCAAAAGCATTTTGTAAGATTTCACATAATTTAAATTTCCCTTATTCATTGATAAATTTTTAAAGCACCCCCAAGCTCTAAGGCGCGGAAAAAGTTTTTATCATTGAAAAACACTCAAATTATCTATCGCAACCTTCGAGCATATAATGCCAGAGGCAACCTTTTTCAACTTGGGCGTGCCAAACTCCCCGGAGAAAAAAAGAATAAAAGTGCCAAAATTTTTCCTCGCCTACGTGCTGAGTGGGCATATACTATTTCCCCCGATTATTAGCAGAAAAACCCCCAGAGAACAGGGGTTGGGTTTTTTTTTTTCGGGCCCTTTTTTTTCGGACACTTTTAAAAAATCGGACTTAGCTTTTGGGAAAAATATAATATTTAGTAATGCAATAAAAACAAAGGGAATTAGGGCCCAAACATTTAAAATTTAAAAAATTTTTATGCTCCGGCAAAAACATGCAGAATGTTTTTATTTAATGATTTAAGCGCTATGTTTTTTTTTTTTGTATTTTTAATTATTTACCCAAATTATTTGGTTTATATATATTTTGAATAAAATCCCGTTGGTTCTATTAAAAAAAGTTTTTTCAATTATTCAAAAATTTCTGTTTAATATTTTTTTGGGATAGGACCCTGTACCAAACCAAAAAAAGAATCGGTCAAATTTTTTCGGGAAAGGGTAAAATTTTCAATGGGCCCCCAAAACCCTTTAAAAAAAATCTTTTTCCTTTTTTTTCCCCTTTTTTTTATATCACGACAGGGGTTTAAGACTTTAAGAAAAATAATATGATTATTGCAGACCGAAAATTCAAAATAATAAATTTTACGGTATTTCATGAAGTACATTTTGTTTTGAAAAAATAAACTTAAGATTTCTAAAAAACTTACATAATCTCGCATATACAGTAGCCTCATTGTCCAAGTTCGATTTGGACCAGCTAAAACAAATTATTAAAACAAGGATTGACTTTTCGGGGTTTAATAAAGTTAAAAAATTGGTGTATATCTGGTCAACTTAGACATATTTTTCATAATACTATCAACTTTATAACCAAACTAGGACAACAATGCACTGTAATCAATTGTAACAATATAATAAATTATTTGGGTGACCAATAAAGTAGTTATGAATACAATAATTTCATATTTCGTTTAACAAATAATTTTCACGAAAAGTACCTTTTGAGCTAAAAATATACTTTAACAACAGCATAGATATAAGTTATATCATTTAATCCCTATTTTGGTCAGTTCTGTAGGGCAATAAGGACTTTTTTAAGTAATAACTTAATTATAAAATTGTTTAAATTAAAAATTTTATATATGCTACAATTAGTTGTATTATTATTCGAAGTTAAACTTCTTTTTCCGTGCGTTTATAGTGCAATATACATTAAGTATTTCTCACTTGTTACTTAAATTTAAGCCGATGCTGGCACTTGATTCGTGTATTGTAAGATGATTTCAGTAGACAAAGTGTGTTTTAATTTATTACCGCTATTTAAATAAAATAAACCTAATAATTTTTAAAATGTTTTCTTTTCCTAAACGCAAGCGAAAATGGATTACTTTAACACTGATACTACCTCACCTTTTTTGGACTTCTACTGACAAGGAAATTGTTTCAAATAGCTGAAAGGCTACATTTTCAAATTTTAAATAACTTGGCACAATAAAACCTTTAAACGTATGTCCCATAGTTTTGGCCCAAATTACTTTCCTACATTTTTATAATATCCGTGCTAGCTGGTTTACCATATGTTGGACATTTCTTTCGTTTTCGATATTTTACACCATTTCTGGCTAATTCTTTTGAAAATGTGTCCTTAGAAGCGCGTATAGAAAGATAATATAATTTAAATATTTAATACATTCTATATTAAAGTGTATTATAAATAACAATATTTACAAATCAAATTAAGGAAAGGATCCCGTGCTCCTCAACGAGGCGCAATTCCCTGCCCTGTGGGCATCCCTCATTGGTTTTGGACGACTTCGATATATATCTTCCTAATTCTTCTGTAGATTCTACGCCTAAATTGCTCCTTATGTTCAGCTTCACATCCTTCATCGAAAATCTTTCTAGCCAAAAGTGTCCAAAAATCTTCGATAGGACGAGCCCAAGGTAGTTGGGGGGAGGGTTGTCGTTTCTTGGTACAAATGTTATGTTATAAGCGTTTAGTCGATTTTCAGTTTCTCGTGTATAATGACATGATGCTAAGTCTGGAAAAAACATTATGTCATCTTTAGCATGATTCTCGTATATAAAATCAGCCAATTTGGTCAGACAGTTTTGAATATGGCGCTGAATACCTAGTGCTTCGCCCCTTACCCTTCCCACGTAAGGCCTGGATATTCTTGCAGTAGAAATCGTGCACCAAGCTTACATTTTTTCTGCGCATTTGGCTCTTTTTTAAATTTTACATTGTTTGAGCAGTCTGCTATGTTGTCGTTATAAAAACCAACATTTTTTTAAATCTCTGAATTCCCTTAAGTAAAGTACTTTTCATCGTCCCGAAATATTGATTCTCTTATTTGCAAAATGGATCCGCCTTAATGCCCGACAACACCGTGGTATCCGTGCTAGCTGGTTTACCATATACGTTGGACATTTCTTTTGTTTTCGATATTTTACATCATTTCTGGCCAATTCTTTTGAAATTGTGTCCTTAGAAGCTCGATATTCACGTCCTAATTTATAGACACTCCCACACTATTGTTATTCCTCCTCACCATTCTACCTGCCCTTTCAGGAGTGAAAATCTAGGCCACTTTTCGCTATATTAGGGCATGGTATACCTTGCTCACATTTAGCTATTGTACGGTAAATTGTACGGCGCTAAATATTTTGTGTTTCGAATATACTATTTCAAGCTTAGGCATTCTCCCAAATAAATTGTTAATACTTTTAAGAAGGTTTAATTTATAAGCCATTTTAAGGCAAAATGTTTTTAAATTAAATTAGCAAAATTAAGACAAGTCACTGAAGATTTTTTGTTTTCCAAGCCAACCAAATATTGTATCATTACGGATTATTTTACAGATATACAGACGAGTCTGTGTCTGCGACGCATCGGTTAAGGGAAGCACTATCTTTAAAACATGGTCTAATCATGGGCGTGCTATTATGTTAAATAATGTGATAAAAATAGTACCTAAATGCTTTAGTTCAATTTTATGTTTTAAGTAGGTAACTATTTATATGAAAGTTGCCAAAATTATTTTTTTACAATATGCCATTTTCATTTCAGCATGGAGAAAATAGCTTCATCATTAATTGATTAATAATGATTTTTCAGCTTAGGTCCTATTAATATCAAAGAGACATGAATTATAGTTTTGCAACAAAATAACAAAAATACCAAAAAATCATTACTTACTTTATTCATCATCTTCAACCTCTTCACTTTCACTATTACTATCCGTATCACTGTCATCGGTATCAGTCCCAACCTATATTATAATGGGTTCAATGTCCTCCATCATATAATCACTTTCCCAAAACCTATTTTCTATGTCGATGACATGTCGGCAAAACTTTTCCCAATCGACTGCTGTCACTGAGGCAATTGCTTCATCCAAAAGCTCCCTTAATGAATTGCTTAATTTGAGCCCAAGCCATCTCAATAGGGTTTAATTCACACATATAAGGGGGTGTTCTTAAAGGAGTGTGACCGTATTGCATGATAATGTTGTCCACCACATAATTTTTTTCATTACTATGGGAGGTTTATGACCCTGGATAAGTTCAAACAATTCAAACTTCCTAGATGCCGAATCATGATTTATCCCTACAAATATTAGTATACCTACTATATCGTCGGCTGAATGCAACAACTGGGTAACTTTGTTTTGGTCATTTTGAGAAAATCACAAAATATTATTAGTGATACATTGCAACTTGTCTAAGAAAAACACATTTTAAAAAATAACTTAATTTTTGATCTACGGGCTCTAACTTTATATAAAAAATAATTATCTTTTGAAAAAATGTAGATAACTCAAAATCACCAAATTTTGAGTTACCCAGTTGTTGCATTCGGCCGAAGATATATACTTGTATAAGGCTAGTAATAAGGACGGTAACCGAAATTATAAACTACCTTTCTTAGAAATCCAAGCAACCATTTCCTTTTTAAAGAAGATTTAGTGGGAACTCTATCTTCCTGGACAGAATGATAGGGTGCATTATCTAGGACGACTAGCTGTTTTCGGGAATATTGGGAAGTAATTTTTACAGTGAGCCACTTAGTGAAATTTTCCCTATTCATCTGTCCATGGTAGTCACGGAGCATTGAGCTTTAAAAACTAACTGAATTTTTCACGAAACCGTTTTTTGATCCAGCATGGACTATGATAAATCTGCCTAAAACAATATTTTTGTCACAATTTGCAAACTAGTCGAATGGCAATTCCTTCTAAAATCTTTTATCTCGGTGGGAATAGAACAAACTTTGAATAAATAACGGACTTATAGAATATGTATACCTCTTACCGTAGAACTAATGTTTTTTATTACACCAAAAACATCTGCACTTTGCCAGCAATTTTTTACCGTTAAGTCGTTGTCCACCAGGTTCCGTCAATGTAAATTATATGTCGACCTTCTTCCCCATATTTTTTCATGGCATGAATATATTTGTATCCCAGTGCAATATATTAGGCCTTTCCGCTAATATTTTACGCTTATTTGACATTTTCGCCAATAAAATCCATTTGTTTTTAACATGCACCTCAAAGTTTCACGGGAAAATGGAAAGTTGATGTCGCTTCTTAGCTTTTGCAACAATTTTTTTAAGGATGGGACCACTTTTAGTTCCAAATAAAACTTTTTCATGGTTCTCCCTAACAATGCCAAATTCGAAATCTTCGATTTTTTGGACCGCAAAAGACGGGCCCTTTTTTTGCCAGGAGATGACAGCAACTGATCCGGGTTGTTTTTTTTCGTTCAAGATCTTCTTGTGAATTTTTTCACAGCACCCACGCTTACTCCGTATACATTGCAATCCTTCTAGCATTTGCTTTAGTGGCAATTTTAATGCATTGTTTTGTGATTCCTCTTGACATACCCTATAAACATTGGCAATCACTTCACGGGTTTGACTATGAAGGGTTTTACCTCGTGTATATTCATTCATTGTCAATATCAGTATTGTCACTTATAAAGTTCAAAGTTTTAAAATAACGCCCTAAAACACGACACAACGAACACTTATTTATAAAACACAATAACTCTTGCCTCTGGTATCACTACGCAACTGACTTTAACATGAAACATCGCGCAGCAATGAGCAAGCGGTTATTTTATTCTTGTTAGCGTTACCGGACGCATCTCAACCTATCAAAAGAGCGCTAGCCACCTGCGTATTTCGACAACAGCAGTTGTTGCCTTATTTTTCGGTTAGAAGTACTTTAATAAAAAATGTTTTGTTTTACATTTAAATTTCAAAATAAATAGGTTAAAAAGAACGTTTTAATATTACTGAAATTATAATAAAATATATAGTTTCTTATATGCAACAAATATGTAACTATTACTAATTATTGTAAATGAGTAAATTTAATTTTAGGGTTTACTTGGTAGATTATTAAATTAAAGTTTTATGTATTTGACAACAGTGTTATACCACAAAAAATTTTTGCTCGCATTCTTTTTGTAGCTACAGATAAACTTGTCGTACTTTACTTGAGTAAATGTTGTGCCAAAACTTTTGAGACATACGTTACATAAGGGACAGTAAGAATTTCTTTCTTTTTTTTGCCTTCAAACCTACAAATATTTTACTCCCATACTGAGGCATTACGCCTTCGTGCAGAGTTTCGAGAATTACAAATAAAACCCCTTAATGGGACCATTAAATGACTTAGCACTGAGACTATGATAATAAAAATAATTAAAAATACACGAGTCGCTACTGCCATCTCTGGATCGTACCATAATCATGTTTTATAAATGCAACAACATAATTTATGAAATACGAACAAACAATTCATAATAAGCAAACAATCAAACTTCTAAAAGGGTTGAAAACTTTCATTTGGCTGTGTCACGTAACTACGATGTTAACTTGAAGAAAGGAGTTAATTAATATAAGACAGAACTGACGCGGTTCAGACGCCATGATTAATCCTGCAATGGAAGATCTGTATCTGAGACACTTGAAATGACAATGACGTCTCCGAGGATCCATTAATTTTGTTCCCAACGCCCGGTCGCGATATGTATTGTCTTATTGCTTTCAACCTGCCTTGTTTTGTTAAATAAGAAGGTTATTTCGGTTTATTTGATAGAATGTGGATGTCACAACATGTTACTTAAAGATAACTTAAAGATAAAAGGATACGAAGTCAGATAGCAGAACTCCTATACCTATTTTAACAGAGTGACCTAACTAAGGGAACAATTTTAATAGCTTAGTATTTTTGAAAAATACTTTATTTAAACAAGATAAGTAGAAAATCTAAACAATTTACATTTGTGGATGGTGTGTCTTTTATAAAAGATGCTGTCACTTAAGGGGTATTTAGAGATATTTTTTTCTTTATTTTAGGAGAATGGAAGCAGCCGTGTCATATACAGATTAAGTACTTCTAGCGGATGGCTTTACTCTGTCACATTAATTTTAGGAATACACTTTCTGTTTATCAGATACAAATAGCAAATTGTTAAAAAAAATCAGCGATTGAATTCTGCCCAGTTAATTAACCTTCTTCCAGTAACCAACTTTATAACCACTGTGACCAATAGTGACATATCAGGACTAAAGATGTTTGTATATATTTTTTGGATATTTATTGCAGGTATTAAATAATTATTTTGGATGTAACCTGAAGCAGGTAAATTCTAAATTAAATTTTTTTAATACAGGTTAACTCCGGACGGCCACAAGCAAGGATTAAACACATGACAGGTAAATTGCGGAGAATTAAGACAGGTACAGGGGCATTCCGTATATATTAACCCATATGCTTGCGGCTTTATTATTGAAGATATAAAAAACAATTATAAAGAAAATTTAAAGATCTTTACCTGAACTTTCCAAAAATATTATTAGAAAAAACAAAAGACTATCGAAAGTCAAATATTTTTCCACAAGTTCCATTTTTTAAATAGAACACCCTGTATATTATTGAATATTCAAAAAGAACTAATTTTCTTAATTTAAAAAATATGTAGATTAATACCTTTGCGATGAGCTGTTTAAAAAATATTAAAGTTTAAAAATGTTTAAAAACGAATATTTAGATCTGGGCTGCCGTTTATAAAATTACCTAATTTATTAACTTCCTCGTACAGAGTATAACATACAAAAATAGAGTTATAATTGCTCAATTTAACCAACATTTTTATCGATACTGTCTATTTAATCATTTTCCAATTTGTTCAAAGCATGTAAAATATAATTTGGGTGCTCGTTGTTCAACTTTTCGATTCTTAGGAAATGTTTTTGTCTTAACTGCTCCAAGTTTGTGCTTCTTTCGACATACATCAGATTTCTTAGATAACCCCATAGAAAAGCATCTAATGAGGTTAGATTGGGGCTGTTAGCTAGCCACTGAATGCCACCATGTCTTCCCAACCAATCGTCGTAACCGTTGTTCAATTCAATTGGCGGGGCTCCGTCTTGATGCCGGACTACCTGAGAGTATTCTCTTACGGACAAGTTCTCTAAAAGAGCTTCTTTTTCGTTTTCAAGAAACTGGAAATATCTTCCAGAAAGGAAACCCTCATAAAATATAGGACCTATTATTTTATTCCTTAGTATACCGCACCAAACGTGCAAACTTTTCCGGCCTTGGAATGTTATTTACGCAATAGTATGAGAATTGCTTGTGCCCATACGTGGGTATTTCTCCTAAACTGCTGCTATGGTGAATGTTGCTTCATCACTCCACAATATAAAAAAAAAACAAAAATGGGGCTCGCATTTTTCGTTCTAAGCATTTCTTGACAGTATAAAACACGTTGATGCTTATGCGCATCATCGTGACACAGACAAGACCTTGAAAGGATAATAACCATGTGATTTTAGAGTTTTTATTTTATTTTTTCGTGATACCATTAAATAATTATGAGCATCTTGAATGGAACGGGTTGGATTTTCTAAAAAAATACATTAAAAACATTAAAAACCTTACCTTAGTAGGTCTAGCCAGCTTCAAAAAACAATAGAGTGTTTAACTCTCAATCTATATTTTTTTGAACTTGTCTTGGCTTTCCTTTAACTGATTTTCGTTTTTTTTTTTTGTTTTATGCGTTTGGCCAATGGTATGGAAATTTATTAAATTTACAAGGGATCTTATAAATAACATTTTTTGTGTTTTCATATATATTATATGGTTTTGTTTTTGGTACTTAAGATCTAATAGTATTTTGTGTTTTAAAGATAGTACGAATAATAAATTTATTAGCTCTTTGTTGAACTTTATTAGATAAGCCAGACATATATGGTAAAAATAAATTTGTAATATGATTTTGTCCTAAATATGGTTATTCCAATTTTAGAAAGCATGAGAAATTCAGATGATTTTTAGTTTTAATTCATATGGATTATTCTGTTCAACAAAGAGTTTTTTTTGCGTGAAAACATAAAGAGTAACTTAATACAAGAAGATGAAGAGACAGTACATACAGCTAAAAACTCTAAAAGAGTTCTGAGAAGTGTTTAATGGGATTCATTTTACTATTTGGGATTTAAATTGGCTTTTAAGGT
>JAHBCN010025070.1:0-11577 GCA_019359885.1 Listronotus oregonensis | reverse complement strand
TTTTTTAAAGGGGAATTTAAAGGCTTAATTTGAAAAATGGCGTTCAAATTATACATTACCTTAAATAATACTTTTTGGTACTAGCTTTCATTATTTCTTTTATTTTTTTATTGTGTTTTTTTTTCATTTAATGGATGTTTGCAGAAAATGAATAATATTTTTTTAACCACTATTTAAAACTTTGATGATTAAAAAAATAAGAATACATTTTTTTATAGCCGAATAATATTCCACAAAAAAGTGCAATTTTATGATGTCTTACTATAACTGTACAAAAAAACCTTTAAATCAATTAATAATTTTTTGGGAAATTTGAAAAAAAAAATATTTTCTTGAATTTTTGGCACTCTTGATCGGATATACTAAACAAATTTAAATATAACTAAGTTAGCTTAATTGATCACTTTTGACGTTAAGAGTATGTCATAATAAAATGGTTTTCTATACAGTTTAAGCAAAAATTTATTTTTTCTCGGCCACATATTAAATTTTCTAAAATACAATATACCTTAATTAAGTGAGATTTTTTTGCGACTATATTTTTTTCTCATCGTAAAATTTTGTTGGAAATACTCCCAAAAAAATCTCTAAAAGTTTCAGCCCTAAATATTAATATTAAGATCGCCCAAATTGAAGAATTCCTTTGTTTTAATTTCTATAACTCAAAGTTTTTTTTTCGTCTCCCCCAAAGACGGGATTTTTGAGAAAATGCTCTAAAAAACATTGCGGCAAAAAGGGCGGGTTACGGGTAAAAACCCTAAAAAATTTTCCCCCTTTTTCCCCATTTTTAATAAATGACAAGAGCTACATAAAAAAGATGAATGACAAAGTTATTGGAAATTTAATTTCCCATAAAAAGGTTTTAATAATCGAACTGCTAAGATCAACAATTCTCGAGATATTTGGCCTTTAATTAATTTTACTATGAAATTTTCACAAATTATAATTTGTGATCATAGTAAAATTAATTACAGGCCAACAATTCTATTTTTATGACCTTTTTTGTAAAAAATTACATTTTTAACAACTTTGTCATTCATCGTTTTTGTATAGCTCTTGTCATTTATGGAAAAATGACAAAAAAACGAAATTTTATGAAAACATTAAAGGCCCGTACTCCTCGCCGGGGGGTTTGGTTTGCAATGGACACTTCTGTAGAGCATTCAATTCTTAAAAAAATCCCGTCTTTGGGCAAGACGATTACATAAAATGTTACTGAGTTATTAAAATTAAAAAAAAAGAATCAAAGTTTATGTGTTTTTTAAATCTTCACACGCTTTGGGCGATTAAGGGATGAAATTTTCAGGAAATTTTTTGGGGGTATTTAAAACAAAATTTTACGATGGGGTCAAAAAAACCACCCTAAATACCTATTTTTAAAGATGTAATCCATTTACCTGGAAAAATCCGTTAGTTACACTAGAATGATCCTTTGAATCTTTTTGCCTACTTATTGCTATATATTACCCTACAAAATTTTAAAACCTTTTATAAAATGAGAAAATATTACTAATGTCAATAACCATATGTGTTTATTATTGAATCTAAAAAGTAATATGTGTAGATTTTTAATTATTCTATATAGTTTTTTTGACAGATACACTAATAAATGTAAAAGTTTTTATCCTGGATAAAATTCATAAATACTTTTTTCTGCCAAAATACGTACACACTTGTATAGTCAGTTTCTTTTATTAAACAGTAAACCCATTTTAAATTAAAAAAAATTAATAATAAAAATTGTGGGTAGTTAAATATGTAATTCTTATTACAAATTGGGTTCTTTGTACTAAAACAGGTGAAGTGGTAAATAAATCTTATAATTAATATAAAACTGGCTTTTTTAGGGTGTATTTTTTACCAGGTCTTAAACGAACGCAAGTTAATGACTAAAAACATTTTCTTTTTTGTGATTTTTAAAAAAGGGTTTTTAAACCCCAAAACCCCGAAGACATTTTGTAAAACAATTAAAAAATGTAAGCGGATTTGTTTTATTTTGCAAATTACTTCTATAAAACACTAAGTTTAATAGATCAAGAAGTAAGATTATATTATATTATATATAATAATTAGGTAATATAATAATTTAAACACAGGGTAAACCAAATAAAATATACTACAATTTAATAAAAGGTAAATATTATTTTTTTTACAACACTTATTAGTTATTAATTATTAAAACTAATCAGAATTAAATAAAAATGAGTTTAATATTTAGATGTAAGACGAAATTTACATAAATGCAAAATTATAACATTTATATTAATAATCTTGTTTCGGACCGTTACAATGGCAAAAAGTCTAAGGACTATCGAATCATGGCTGTGAATAGTATTTTAAATAAATAAACAAAAATGTAATAACCCAACTCATATATATATATATATATATATAGTACATTAATAAAAAAAAAGAAATAAATAATTCGGTATCTGTTAGCTTTTTAGCTGCAAAAATTAGTGAGATATACAGTAAATGCTTCAAAATTTTTAGTGAATCGTATAATAATTTTTCTGGTTAATTATCAACAGGTTAATAGGGCAAAGTATCATATAATAATATTGAAAATGGAAAGATTATGGGAAAAATTGCCGTTAAAAAAGAGCGCAAAGAAATGTACTATGAATTTTATCAACTAGGGTATATAATGACTTAAACTTTTAGAAACAAATTATCTTCTTCTTTAGTAAAATCCACTTAACGATATTGTATTAAACGTTGTATGTTTCTTTTTTATATAAAATTGTTCCTGATAACTACAAATCAAAATGCTCTATATTACTCCGGTCAAAGGTACAAAAATTTACATCAAGCTGAAAGTGAGTAAAATTGTTCAAAACATAATTAAAAATAACATTTCAAAATTCCCCATTGTTACGGTACGTGGAAAAAAAATTGACTTGAGGTCAAAGGTCAAAAAAATGTGTTTTTTTGCGATTTTCTTTAAAACGGTAAGTTTTATCGTAAAATTACCCCAAACAAAAATTGTAGATCATAAAATTGTCTATAAAAAAGGTATTAGTATTTTTTGTCCTAAAAGCCACCGTTCCATTTTATGGATAAGTACGTCACGTATATACATATCTGTAGCTGTAATATAGGTAAAAATGTTTTTTTTTATTGGTGATTGTAACTTTAATTTTAAATATTAAATATGCATAAGTATAACTATAAGAATAACAGGTAAAAAAAAAACCCCCTTAATTCATACGCAAAATGTAACCTTAACAACATCTGTCTCTCTTTCAATTGTATGCGTTGCTAGGATTGGGGTATTACCAAGTTCAAGTGTGGCTTGGGTATCAGCTAGACCCTGGGGTTGGAAGTTGGTAGATAATACATTAGAACCAATTCAGACTTTACCACCACCTGCGCCAAAAAACTGCTAAACACAATTTTTTGCAACTATAAAAAGAGACGCTAAATGCGGTTGCAAAAAAGTTGGACTGTTTTGTTCTCTGGCATGCATGAATTGTCAAGTCTGGTCGTGTTCTAATGTTAAATCACCAACAGCAGAGGATTTGTTTGATACTGACGAACAGACATGCGATACAGTGCTATTGACGCAATTCACTTACACCCAGGATAAAGAAGAAAAAGGAGATCAAGAAGAAAAAGAAGAAAAATATCAAGAAGAAGAACTACAAGAAGAAGTAATTGGAGATTATAAACTGGACGAATAAATTTTTCTAATGTTTTTTAATTTTCATCGCTTTTATCAATTCCAACCCTTGCGAATATCTGTTTTTATGCAATAGTTTGCAATTAAACAGAATCACAACAGACCCGTGCAATAGGCTCACTGGGGAAACCATGTAAAAAATAACTCGCTAAGTACACTATCTCGGAAGTGCTGTGGAAACGTGTACATATAATGACGCTTACAACTTTTTGAATCGTTATATCCCAGGAACGATGGCTTTTAGAAAAAAAATGTTAAAAACTTTTTTAGAGATAGTTTATGATAATTTTTGTCAAAGGTAATTTTACGATAAAAATTACCGTTTTAAAGAAAATCGCGAAAAAAACATTTTTTTCACTTTGACTCGAGTCATCTTTTTTTACCCGAACGATGGGGTTTGAAAATGTTTTTTTTTTTTTTTAATTTGTCTTAAAAATTTTCTTCCATCTTGATGTTAATTTATTACCTTCACTCTTTTTTTTTTTCTCTAATTTGACCGGACTTTTAAGTATTTTAATAAAGTAAAAATTGTAATTCCAAATAATAATAAATATATTTTAAGTTCTACTCCGTAGAAGATGTATACATTCTGATTGTTAAGTACTACCAGAACATAAATAGATTAACAAGCTTTAAATACAAATATTTTTAAAATAAAACAAATATAATAATAAATAATTTGCAATGTACATCCTTAGCACATTTAGGTAATGCAACAAAATGGTTTATGTAAATTTACCATTTTACGCTTTGTCTAATTTATGTAATTATATTTAAAGTAATAATTCGTTTTTACTTAAAAGTTGGGACCAATAGCTTCGTAGAAAAAAAATTAATGAGAAAAAATTATTTGTTTACTTACATCTAGCTAAGGAATGACTTACTTAATTAGGTAATTACTTACTACGCATGTTCCTGTTTTTCCATCCAAATGGCCAGCGCATAAATGTCCACTTCGAATGCTTACTGCATGTCCATATTTTTTCTTGCAAATTGCGTTGTCATGTACAGGAATTTTGGCCTCCAGGAGTTTACCGGCTAATATCCCATCCTCTACATTTCCTTCCCAACCCGTGGCCACGCAAAAGTCTGTTTGGTTGTGGGTCAATCGTTTGGATGGTAAACACACTCTCGTATTCCCCCGGGTTTTTTTGTTAATTTAACTGGTCTTTTAAAATTTCATTAGAGCTATAAAAGATTTAAAAAATGTAATAACTCGATCCACACAGCTAGGGTTTTTATATATATATATATATATATATATATATATATATATATATATATATATATATATATATATATATATATATATATATATATATATATATATATATATATATATATATTTTTTTATTTTTTAGACTTTTTTTGATTGGTGCCAAATGAAACCATTGTTTTTAAAGCTGTTGTGATTCCGGGTTTTGTACAACTGCGACTTGTTTACCCATTTCAATTTTCAAATAAAAAATAAGGGGTTTTGGATAACCAAATTTTTTGTTCTCTTTAGGGGCAAAAAAAGCCTTTTAAAATAAATGTAGCTATCAGTTATATATATATATATATATATATATATATATATATATATATATATATATATATATAAAATATATAAAATATATATATATATATATATATATATATATATATATATATATATATATATATATATATATATATATATATATATATATAATAAAAATAGTGCTATACAATTACACAGCCTTACAAAAAGAAAAAGTTGGAGGTCCGAAAAGTTGACTCGGTATTTAATGTTTGGGGTCGCTGAATCCGAATCCGGGTTCAGTTTGACCCCATTGGAACATCAAGATCAAATCTGCAAAATCATTTGCAACCAAATTTGAACAGTGTATACTTAGGTTTTTGAGGTCGTTAAATACAAGTATGTGGTCGGTTTGATCCCATCGGCTCATCATAAAGACATATTTTAAGGTCAAATCAGTAACATTACACAAAAAAAAACAATACAAAAGTCCGAAAGACTTGACCATGGTATCTTTATGTTTTTGGGAGCGTTGAATCCGAATCGGGGGTCAGTTTAACTCCATCAGTTCAAGACCATTTTAAGGTCAAATCATCAAAGGTAATCTCAACCAAATTTGAAGAGTGTATACTTATTTTTTGACGTTGGTAAAGAATACGAATCCGCGGTCAGTTGGAAGCCATTAAATTTGGTTGCGATTTGCGTCCCTTGACCTTGACCCGATGGTGTTAAACTGACCCCGGATTCGGTTCAGTAAAAAACTATTGATACCGGGGTCGTTTTCGACCTTCAATTTGTTTTGTACGGATTCAGTGAATCAAATCGTAACCTTATTTGATGGGGTCAAACTGACTATGGATTCGTATTCAGCGACCTTAAAAACAAAAATATACGCTATTAAACATTAAAATTTACACTGTAAAACGTTGTTAAACGTTAAAAGTATACACTGTTCAAATTAAGTTGCGATTAATTTTGCAGATTTGACCTTGAAATGCCCTTAACCTAGACCTGATGGGGTTAAACTAACCCCGGATTAGGATTCAGCGATCCCAAAAACATAAAGATACCATGGTCAAGTCTTTCGGACCTTTAATTTTTTTTGTGAGGGTGTGTTTTTATACACAGTACTTAAGGCTGGCAAAAAATTCGAAGATAGAAAGCCACTAAAAATTACCAAACTTTAAGAATTTATCAATTTTCATAATATATCCTTTTAACTTAACTTTTTCTTTTTTTTTTTGCAAAAAAACGGTCCAAATGGAAAATGTTTTAAACAAAGCAACAATTATATGTTTAAGTATTCTTTAGAAAGCCGCAAAATAATCAAAAAAAGAAGCGGCTTATCAAGGGCTCCTCGTAGGGCATGAAAAGACAGCTTTAGGGCGAAAGGATGTCCTTCATTTCAGAAACAGCGCATATACATATAATAATTTTTACACGCACGCCAGAGTAAAATTATTTTGTCACCATTTTATATTGTTTAACTTTTTGGAGCAGCATGCAGTCGTGAAAAAACTTTTATCACTAGAAAGCTACTCAGATTTTCCATCGCAACCTTCGAGCGTATACTGCTAGAGGCAGTCTTGCAACTTAATCGTGCGAACAATGTGCGTAAGAAAGAAAGAAGAATAAGAGTACAACATTTTTCTCTTGCTCTACGTGCTGAGGGGTCGGCAATTTTTTTTTGTCTACTTTAAAGGTAATACTACCTGAATGTCAAAGAAACATTTTATAGGTTAGGTTCGAGTAAAAATGTCAACACTTTAGATTTTAGGAAGAAAACTTTAAAGGAAAGGAAACACAATTTTTTTTTAAGTTGCTAATTTTTTTATGTTAACGGTTTAACTTATCGAGGGTCTACTGTATAACTATTTTAAAGGTTTTTTAAAATAAACTAGTCACATTTTTGTAAATTATTTTAAATATTAAAAAAATTAAATACCTATACCTAATATTATTAATTTAATTTTTATTAAATCTTATAAATTATTAACCTTTTATAATTAAATACAAATATATAAAGAGCTAAATTTATTTTAACCTAAACAATATTGAAACAATATTTTCTCTTTATAAGAAGTTTAATTTAACAAGCTCACTCTGGGTTAACAGTTTTAAAGAAAACATTTTTTCGTACAACTCACATTTTCTTTTTATAGATACTTAAAGGATTTTTATTAAAAGTAGGTTTTATATTTGGGAAATATGAAGGAGCCATGATATTGTCAAACAAAGCCTACTTTGTTATCTAAAAAATATCTGTCTCGTAAATTTTGTGTCCTTCAAAATGTTTAACTTAATGAAAAATTGCGGGACCCAATTTTATTTGCTGACCAATATTGCCAAGATTTACTATATTATACACACTAGTTATACTCTATCGTATCTTACACAATGTTTACGATAATTTTGTAGAACGTTTTGTGCAACTGAATTAAATTGCTTTATTAGCTAGCAGAATCTTATTCTGTAATAGAAAGTGTCAAAACGAAAGATGTCAATAAAAATATATCTTGGGTATGCATTTAAGTGGCGCATGCTTAAGTGGCCTAGGTAGAACCTAACCCTCTCCACTTAAAAAAACACTTTTTGGGAAAAATTTTATTTTTGACCAATAATATTTTATTACATTTTTAAATTTAACAGTTGCTCTCTTTCCAGATTTGTAGTCAACACACAACACTGACTTTGTTATAATATGTCTTGTTATATTTTATAACATATTTCGCCAAATATGAAAAAAGATTTGTCCAAAGATATTGGTGTTCGATCAAGCATTTTCATAGATAAATCTTTTGATATTTATGTTGATGAATATTAAGGGGTTTTTAATAAATATTTTACAACTGCCGATTGACTGTGTCAAAGTAAATCCGAGAAAGTAAGAAAATTAAAAAGAAAAAGCGAAATTTTGTAATTAGCTGGAAAGTAATGTCATCTGCTTGGCTTATATACACATATAATCAGTTACTGTTTTTCCCTTACAAATATTTTAAAATTCCTTACTTTTTTTAAAGTGTGTCTTGTCAAATTAAATAGTTTGTTTAAAGTATTACGTAACAGAGTCCAGAGTGTACCACATACTTTAGGCAGGTGAAAGAATGTACCTGTGCGATTTTTATCTTTCTATAGCATAATGAGTTACGACGTTGCCAAGTCTACGTTTTCTCTTAGTCTAGGGAAATTGTGCCCAATCTGGCAATACGGCATAAAAAATGTCTGGGGATGTCCCCCATCTATGAAGTCTCAACCCCCTAGGGCATCAAATAAAGGAGATTCCTATTGAAACCCATGTAATTTCAGATTTTACCGTACTCCATAGTCCTCGGAGAGACATCTACTTATTGAAGGGACCCTGTATGCAAAAACCGTTTTTATTACTCTCGATTCCAGACGTTTTTGGTAAATACCAAAAAAATTTTTTTCGCTATTGTGCGATGAACGTAAGTTAAGTTTTGTTGTGTCTTTTAAATTAAAGTTTGATCTAATAGCATTTAGCAAACTGTTGAAATTTAATAATATATAATAATTAGCTGTGGCCAAAGCACTCGTTTGCAAGGCCAAAGAAAAAAAAATAATTAGCTGACAAATTAAAATAGGATATTTTTTATATTTAGAGTTTCTCTAATTTATCAAGAAAGTTGAAATTCTTAATATTTTTGGTTATTTATTTTCTAGTAAAATTTAACATTTAAAACCATTTATAAAAAGCCTTTTTTTATTAATTAAAATTTAATAAAATTATTAAATTTATTAGCTAATGTCTTTTTATTTCATTTTTGACACATTTTAAACCAGTTCAAAAACTAAATATTAAAGGCGTATCATACAGGGTGTCAAAAAAGTCTGGAATATTGCAAATATCCGCCGCTCTTAATTTTTCGACAAAATTTAGCTGGCAACACAATTTTAAAAAAGGCGTCAGATAAATGTAATTTACTTTTCAAAGTATACGGGAAAGCCAAAAAAGTAGTATCAACTTAGGTTTTTAAATGGAAACCCTGTATATTTTTATGTATTCGAATAGATCTTTTCAACCAATTTCAATGGTATACAGTTTTATGTGTTTATCTGTCAAACTGATCACGCATTTGATTTCTAATTTTGTTTTTTAAGGATCAATGTTTTCCAGCCTATACAGGTATTATCTGTTAATGTCAGTTGACTTAAATGACATTTTGTGTCAAATTTCTAATTACAACAGTAGTCATTTTAATTAGTAGACCGATGGCTTTAACTGAAAAAGAAAAATTTGAGATACTTATGATGATTGGATATGGTACCAAAGAGATCACAAGCAGAATTGTGATTTATTTAATCATATTTATCCGAATCGACCCCAATTACTCAATCGTTTGAAGTAAATTGCTTAAGAAATTTAACGAAAGGGGAAGTTAAATCACAGACCCAAATCAGGCCGACCGAAAACAGCTACTTGGTGATACGGCAAAATATTTTACTGCATGTTCAAGAGAATCCCACTCAATCGCTTCCCAATATGGACTGGATCATAATGTTACACCAGTCTGTCAAAAATTTTTTGGAAGTGAAAAAATTCGTCCGTTTAAGATTCGTTTGGTTCAGGAACTTACAGAGGATGATTTCGATAGACGTGCAGATTCTGGAAATTATGATGTAGAGGTGCAATCTGAGCATAATTTTCTCAAAATATTCTCTTTTCTGATGAAGCTACGTTTATGCTTCATGATATTGTCAACAGACATAACGGTAGATATTGGTCTGCAGTCAATCCCCGATGGATGGCCGAAGCACACACCCAAAGACCACAAAAAGTGAATGTCTGGGCAGGTATCATAGGTCATAATATTTCACCATTTTTTATTGCGGGAAATCTTACATCAGAACTTTATTTGGAATTATTGCGTGAACATGTCATTCCACAGTTAGAAATCCTATATCCAAATAGAAAGCATTTGGTTCCAACAAGATGGTGCTCCCCACATTTTTTGCAGGTGCGTCAGTTTCTGAACCGAGAATTTCCAAATCGGTAGATAGGGAGAAGGGGCGTATTGAATGGCCTGCCAGGTCTCCGGATTTAAATCCTTTGGTTTTATTTGTGGGGGGTTTAAAAAATAAAGTTTATAAAGATAGGCCGGAAAACATTGATCCTTAAAAATAAAAATTAGAAATCAAATGCGTGAGATTCGTTGGAATACTTTTGATAACCTGTTACGAGAATTTAGGGACAGGCTTGGATATTGTCTAGCTAACAATGGCAACAATTTGAACATTTGATAAAGTAGTGTAATCTAATTTTACTGCAAGCCGTGTTCCCGTTTGTAAAATTTCAGTTTGGAATTATGTTTTTGGTGTTTATTAAAACTTGTCGTTTTAAAAAATAAAACCGTTAAAGTTGAAACATCTACATAATTTACTTTGTTTTTATGTTCCTATTTAAAATTAGCTCTCAAGTGCTTTGTAGAAATTATAGCTTATTCGAAAAATTTTAAATTATAATTCGATAGTTTGACTGATAAACAAATAAAACTGTATAATTGAAATTGGCTTGAAAAGATCTATTCGAATACATAAAAATATACAGGGGTTTCCATTTAAAAAACCTAAGTTGATACCTTTTTGGCTTTCCTGTATCTTTGGAAATGAAATTACATTTATCTGACGCCTTTTTTAAAATTGTGTTGCCAGCTAAATTTTCGTCGAAAAATTACGAGCGGCTTGGAAGATATTAGCAATATTCCAGACTTTTTTGACACCCTGTATTTCGTACAGTATTGAAAAAAGTATATTGTTCCTTAACACCCGTATAAAAACACAGATCGTCATTTTACACCTTTTTATTAGCAAATAGTCCAGAACTGAAAACCTGAAAGTACGCATAGCTGTAAATAAATCTGTACAGTTTTCATTTGTGGAGCAATTCTTAGGTCTTCGCGGATGTTTTCGAGCGAGAAAAAGTTTATCACGATTCCGACGTGGGAACCCGCTAAAAATGGCCTCCCAAAGTCCCGAAAATGAGTTTCCCGCTAATATCTGCCAAAATATGCGGATTGAATAATTTTTGTTTGGACAAAAAATGAAGATCACCTCAAAATCTACAAAAATGGTTCTTACCTTTTTTTTCGCAACACCAATAATATTTTTCGCAAAAAGGGCCGTCGAAAAATTCATAACATTCCACACTGGATAGATGTGGTTAGTTATGAGTCCGCGAGTCACTGGTGTAATGAATTTTCCTGATTTTTGAAAAATTATTGGACTTTATTAAAAAAAAAGTACATTTAGAAACTAGACACTCTAAGCATTCAAATGATGTGCATTAAAAAGCATTTCAATAGATGATAAGTTTTTGATTCGCAGATTTTATAGAACTCAGAAAACGGCTAATAAATGCAGATGGGCAAAACATTTT
>JAHBCN010025069.1:0-11438 GCA_019359885.1 Listronotus oregonensis | reverse complement strand
AGAAACATAAAAAGGGTTTTTCCACAACCCATCTTGAAAAAATTTTTAAAGACAACAGAAAAAAAAACCAGAAAACAATAACAAAAAAATTTTAAAAAAAATAGTCACTCTTAGACATCGTTATAATTCAAAAGAACGAAGAAAAAACCCAAATTTTAAAACCTTTTGATCGAAAGTCATCACAAGCACACCCCCGAATTTCCCCGACAATAAAAATGGGGCCTCAGCGGGCCCCGACATTTTTTAAAACCTTTTTTTTTGTGTCCATGAAACATTTTTTAAAACCGACTAGAAGCCCCTTTTGTTAAACCCCCGCTTTAATAAAATTTTTTTTTTTTAAATTTTTTTAAACTACAAAATCCAATAATGTAAAATTCAATTTTTTTGTAGTTTTAATAATTGAGGAAAAAAATTATAAAATTTTTTTGAGAGAATTATTAAAAAAAAATGCAATTGCTACTAGGATTTAAAATTGCTAAATCGTTTGTAGTTTATTGAGTAAAAAAATTTTTTTTTAACTTGATGCGATTACACAAAATTCGCTATTGAAAAAAATGGAAAAAAGGAAAAAGGCTTTGTGCAAAAAAACTACAAACGATGAAAAAGGAATGTAGAAACCCCTAATTTTTTTTAAAATTTAATAATGAGGGGGAAAAATTTTAAAATTTTTTCGAGCAAAAATTATTAAAAAAAATTGCAATTGCTTTTTATGATTTAAAAGGGTAAATTTTTTTAGTTTATTGTAAAAAAAAAAAATTTTTTACTTGATGCGAGTACAAAATATCGAAATATTACGAAAAAATGGAGACGAAAAGGGGATATGTGCTCAAAATTAAAACGATCAAGAATGTAAAACTAATTTTTTTTTTAAATTTAAAAATTTGGGGCGGAAAATATTATAAAATATTTTGAGGGAATTATTGAAATTTTAAAGAATTTGCTCCCTAGTGATATTAGTGCAAAATTTTTTTGTAGTTTATTGATAAAAAAAATTTTTTTTTTACTTGATGCGAGTAAAAAAATATCGCGTATTAAAAAAAAAAAATTGAGGCATAAAAAAGTGTGAACAAAAAAACCCAAACGATGCTAAAAAAATGTAGTAAACTAATTTTTTTTGTAGTGTTAATAAAGGGGAAAAAATAATAAAATACCCTGAGCAAAAATTATTGAAAAAATTTTGAATTGTTACTAGTGATTTAAAACTAAATCGTTTGTGTTTATTGTAGTGAAAAAAATTTTTTTTTTTTTAATGGGCCAAAAACGTTTATTAAAAAAAAAAAATGGAAATTTAGGAAAGTGGATATGTTTTAAAAAAAACTACAAACGAGGTTAAGGGAATGTAGTAAACTAATTTTTTTTTGTAAATAAGGGGGGAAAATTTTAAAAAATATATTTTTGAGCAGTAATTATTAAAAAAAATGAAATTGCTACGGGATATTAATGCTAAAATCGTTTGTTTTTTATTGAGTAAAAAAAATTTTTTTTTTTACTTAGGGTACAAAAAATCGTTTTTCAAAAAAAATGGACAGGGGGAAAGGGGGATATGGGGTTAAAATAAAAGATGAAAATGAATGTAGTAAACTCAATTTTTTTGTAGTTTAAATTTTTAAGGGGGGCGGAAAAAAATTTTTAAAATATATTTTGAGGAATTATTGCAAAAAATGCAATTGCTACTAGTGATATTTGCTAAATCGTTTGTATTTTTTTAGAAAAAAATTTTTTTATTGTGCCACAAAATATCGATATTAAAAAAAAAAGGGGAGACGTAGGAAAGTGCGATATGTTTTAAAAAAAACTACAAACGATGCAATTTTAAATTCAAACTCAATTTTTTTGTTTTTTTAAAAATTTGGGGCGGAAAAAAAAAATATATTTCGAGGAAATTTTTTGCAAAAAATGAAATTTCCCCAATAGCGAAAAGCAAATTTTTTTTTTATTGTGGTAAAAAAAAATTTTTTTTAAAATTTGATGGGGTACACAAAATATCAAAATTTAAAAAAAAAAATGGACAGGGGGAAAGTGCGATATGTGCAAAAAAACTACAAACAAGCAAAAAAATTGTCCCCAAATTTTTTTTGTAGTATTGGGGGAAAATATTATAAATATATTGAGCAGTAATTATTGCAAAAAAATTTACTAGTGATATTAATGCAAAAATCGTTTGTAGTTTATTGAATAACAAAAAATTTTTTTACTTGATGCGGGACAAAAATATCGCATATTTAAAAAAATTGGAGACGTAGGAAGGGATATGTGTTAAAAAAACTACAAACGATGCTAATGAATGTAGTAAACTCAATTTTTTTTGTAGTATTAATAAAGAAAAATATTATAAATATTTTTTCGAGCAGTAATTATTGAAAAAATGAACTGCTCCCAGTGATATTAATGCAAATGTTTGTAGTTTTTTTAAAAGTAAAAAAAAATTTTTTTTATTTGATGGAGTACACAAAATATCGCAAAATTACAAAAAAAAATGGAGACGTGGGAAAAAAGGGATATGTGCTCAAAAACCACAAACGATGCAAAATGAAAAAAAACTAATTTTTTTGTAGTTTAAAAGAGGCGGAAAATTTATAAATATATTTTGAGCGGTAATTATTTAAATAATGCAACTACTATAAAGGCAAATCGTTTGTAGTTTATTGTAGAAAAAAAAAAAAATTTTTACTTGATGCGAGTACACAAAATATCGCATATTCAAAAAAATGGAGACGTGGAAAGTGGATATGTGCTCAAAAACCCAAACGATGCTAATAAATGTAGTAAACTAATTTTTTTGTGTATTAATAATGGGGGGGAAAATATTATAAATATATTTGAGCGGTAATTATTGTAAATAATGCAATTGCTACTAGTGATATAAAGTGCTAAATCTTTTGAAGTTATTGGTAAAAAAAAATTTTTTTATTTGATGCGAGTACAAAAAAATATCGCGTATTAGGAAAAAAATTGAGGCATAAAAAGGTGAATGTGTTAAAAAACTACAAACATGCTAATAAAATGTAGTAAACTCAATTTTTTTGTAGTGAATAATGAGGCGGAAAATATTATAAATATTTTTTGGGAGAGTAATTAATTGAAAAAATCGAATTGCTTTTGTATATTAATGCTAAATCGTTTGTAGTTTATTGAAAAGTAAAAAATTTTTTTTTACTTAATGGAAAAAAAATATCGATATTAGAAAAAAATGGAGACGTAGGAAAGTGGATATGTGTTCAAAAATTTACAAACGATGCTAATGAATGTATTTAAACCCAATTTTTGTAGATTAATAATGGGGCGGAAAATATTATAAATATATTTTGAGAGAATTATTAAAAATAATTGCTACTAGTGATATTAATCAAACGTTTGGGTTTATTGTAGTAAAAAAAATTTTTTTTTACTTGATGGGGTACACAAAATTCGTTATTACGAAAAAAATGGACACGTAGGAAAGTGGAATGTCCCTCAAAAACCAAAACGATCCCAATGAATTTAAAACTCAATTTTTTTGTAGTATTAAATAAGGGGGGTATTAAAATATATTTCACAGAAAATTTATTGCAAAAAATGAATTGTTACTAGTGATATTAATGTAAATCGTTTGTAGTTTATTGTAGTAAAAAAAAAATTTTTTTTTTACTTGATGCGGGTACAAAATATCGAAACGAAAAAATGGAGATGGAAAGTGGATATGGTTCAAAAAACTAAAACGATGCTAAGGGAATGCTTAAATTTAATTTTTTTGTAGTATTAATAATGGGGCGGAAAATATTATAAATATATTTCTGAGGGTAATTTTCCAAAAAATGCAATTGCAAATAGTGATAAATGCTAAATCGTTTGTAGTTTATTGAGTGACAAAATTTTTTTTACTTTAATTAATACAAAAAATATCGATATTACGAAAAAAATGGAGACGTAGGAAAGGGATATGTGTTTCAAAAACAAAAAACGATTCTAATGAATGAGTAAACTCAATTTTTTGAGTAATAATGAGGAAAAAATTATAAAATATTTCTGAGCAGTAATATTGCAAAAATGTTATTCATTAGTGATATTAAGCTAAATCGGAAGATTGATAAAAAAAAAATTTTTTATTGATGGAGTACAAATACCTAACAAAAAAATGGAGAGGGTAGGAAAGTGGATAGGTTTTCAAAAAACTACAAAGAAGTAATAAATTTAAAAGAACCCACTTTTTTTAGGAAAATAATGAGGCGGAAAAATTAAAATATATTTCTGACCAGTAATTATTGCAAAAAATGCTATTTACTAGTGATATTAATCCCAAACCGTTTGTAGTTTATTGAGTAAAAAAAAAAATATTTTACTTGATGCGAGCACAAAATATCGCAAAATTAGGGGAAAAAAGGAAAAACATAGAAAAGGTATAGGGTGCGCAAAAACTACACACGATGCTAATGAATGTATTAAACTCATTTTTTTTTTTGTAGGTGAATGATGGGGTGGAAAAATTATAAACATTTCTGACAGTAATTATCGCAAAAAATACATTTCACCAGGGATATTAATGCTAAATCGTTCGTAGTTCTTTTTTGTAGTAAAAAACTTTTTTTACTTGAGGGAGTACACAAAATTTGCAATATTAAAAAATAAGGAGGCATAAAAAGTGGAATAGGCTCAAAAACTACAAACGGATCAAGAATAAAAGTAAACTCATTTTTAATGCTCAATCGTTTGTAGTTTATTTATAAAAAAATTTATATATTATAATATTTTTATTCATTTTATTACTTTTAAAAACAAAAGGTTTTTTTTTTCTGCAGTTAATTCCTTTTTTGGAAACCATTTTCTTCCTGACTTGCTGGATATTCCGTCGGAATTTCCCATTTATCGTTTAAACGACGTGGGTTAAAGTGACCATAATTTATATCCACATGCTCTTTATTGATTGTAAAAAATTGTGCAAAAATCAAGCTATCGATTGACATAAAAAAGTTCCAAAAATGAGGGTGGGGGTGGTGTTGTTGCCCCCCTCCCCAATACATAGTACAAAAATTAAAACGGGCAAAAGGAAAAAATGGGTGCAAAATTCCCACAAGAAAAAGGTAAAAAAATTATTTGGGGGGGAGGGGGAATTGATCGCCCGTCAGGTTTTTAAATTTCTTTGCCCTCCCCTGAAAAAAGTTTAAAGGACGCCCAAGAGAAATAAAATAAACCAATTATAATAGGGCTTCTGGTCATGGTTTTATTACAAAGTTTACCTTGCCCCGAAATAAGGTTTTTTTCCCTTTCTATCCTGCCCACCGCCGGTGAGTTGTGGTGAGTGAGCTTCGCCGGTTCGTTTGAGACTTTGCCGCCGATGTTGGTTTTGGGGGTTTGGATTCCAGGAACAGTCGGGTGACTTTTTTAGACAAAAACATGAAAGGCCGACGGGAGAGTGAGGAACTTTTTTTAATACTTAAACTATGCAATCATAAACCAAAACTCAAAAAAAGTAACTTTAAAACCATTGATTGTTTCTAAAAAATAACAATTTTTGAGGTTATAAAATTATTTTTTATTGGATTACCCGCAAAAAATGGAATGAAAATTATTCATTTCAGTTATTAATAAAAAAAGGGATAAAAATAGTTAAAAAGGAAAAATTTATTTTAAACCTTAGAGCACTTCTTTTATGAGGAAGAGGACAACACTCTTCCGGCCGCTTCGCATCATGAGTCGTGCAATTATCTAAAAATTACAATAAAGCCAGATATAAGGTAATGACCAAAAATCCTTAAATTAATAAAAAAGGAAAAAAGGGGTAGAAAGAGAGAATTTAACTGTTTGTTATAAGAAATAGTGTAGACTATTTTTTAAAATTTTTTACGTAAGCGCTTTTTATGAAAGGTGTATTTTAGAACTTTCGGGGTAAAAAAAGTGTAAAAGTGTGAAAAATGAATATAAAAACAGCCCCAAAAACTCCAAAAGAACAATTTGAAAATAACCAGGTTTAGTTAATTCACACTATCTAAAAGCAAGTGAAAAACGATTAATGTATAAACAAAAATTTGAAAAAGTTTTTGTAACTTTAAACTTTCAAGAAAAGTATATATTCTTAATATATTTATGGGTGATATGATAATAATTATCTTCATCCCGTTAAATCATGGAAACACAATAGTAATGATTCGTTAAAAAAAGGGAATAATTTTTTATTTCCTTTATGGAATAATAAAAAGAAATTATCTTTTGTAGAAAAAAAAAAGAAAATGAAACCAAAAATTATTAAGAATAAATAACCACCGATGAACATAGATAAATTTATAGTCAAAGATAGAAATGAGGGGGCTGATAAGGACCATTTTTCGCCATTAAATTGATATAAAACAAAACCCTTTTTTTCGATTGAGGTAGGGGAAAATGACCCCATAGCCCACCTCCTTTGGGTAAAAATTGATTTTAAAAAGTAAAATTTCCAAGTTTGAATTAAATTTAGTAAACCGAAAAATTAATTATACAAAAGAAAGAATAAGTAAAGAATAAAAAAATTTTACTATTAAATTTATTTTAAATATTTGTTTGTTATTTGAAAAATTTATTTTTTTTCAAAAAAAAAAAACAAAAAAATCAAGAAAAAAAAAGAATTTATTAATTAAAAATATTTTTCAAAATGATAGTTTATATATATTAACTGTTTGATATTCAAACTATTACTTGGGTATTAGAAAAAAAAAAATCTGTTTTAGATTTTGTTCAAAAAGAATTGAAGATAGTTAAGGCACATTTATTTTTAACCAAAATTCGATATTTCACACTTAACCGGGTTTAAAAAAAAGTTGTGTCACTAATTTCTCGCAAACAAGAATTAGTATTTCCAGTAATTCATTATTTCTAATTATGCCGAAATTAAAATTTTTCCGCCCAATTATTAAAGCTAAAAAAATTTATTTACCATTTTTACCATCGTTTGAAATTTTTGAGCACATGTCATACCTTCATTTTTTTTTGAAATGCGATATTTTTAGCATCAAGTAAAAAAAATAACAATAAACTACAAACGATTTAGCATTAATATTTTAGTAGGAATTTATTTTTTAATAATTACTGCAAAAGAAAAGTATTTATAATTTTTTTCAATCATCATTTATACTACAAAAAAAATTGAATTTTTACATTCATTAGCATCGTTTGTAGTTTTTAAAACACATGTCACACTTTTTTATGCCTCAATTTTTTTTCGTAATACGCGATATTTTTAGCATCAAGGAAAAAAATTTTTTTTTACTACAATAAGCTACAAAAGATTTAGCACTAATATCACTAGTAGCAATTGCATTATTTACAATAATTAAGCTCAGAAATATAATTAAATATTTTCCGCCCCATTATTAATACTACAAAAAAATTGAGTTTACTACATTCAAGAACGTTTGTAGTTTTTTAGAATATCGCACTTTCCTACGTCTCCATTTTTTCAAAAATGGAAAATTTTGTGTACCGCTTCGAAAAAAATTTTTTTTTTACTAAAATAAACTACAAACGATTTAGCATTAATATCACTAGTAGCAATTGCAATTTTTTTAATAATATTTAAAATATATTTATAATATTTTCCGCCCCATTATTTAAAACTACAAAAAATTTTTAGTTTAATACATTCATTAGCATCGTTTGTAGTTTTTGAGCACATATCGCACTTTCCTTTTGTCTCCATTTTTTTTTTTAATATGGATATTTTGTGTAATTTGCATCAATAAAAAAATTTTTTGTTACTCCCAAAAACAAAACGATTTAGCATTAATATCACTAGTGGGTTTCTTTTTTGAATAATTCGCCAAAAATGATTTATAATTTTTTCCTTAATTTATTAAAACACAAAAAAATTGAATTTACCATTCATTAGCACGTTTGTAGTTTAAAAATAAATTAAAAAAAAGATATTTATTAAAGGGGCCCTAGGTGATGGAGCTCCGACTAGAAGCGGCTGTGCATGCGAGAAAATATTCTATGAGGTCTAACCATTATAAGTTGGTCCAGTTAGGTCATTTTTATTGGGGATTTTTGGTGAATTGAGCAGTCCCGTATGTGAGTCTTTTATTTAGCTGTTCGGATTGACTTCGTATTTACTATACCAAATTTCTTACCCTATGTGAAAGGAGACTAAAGTTATGTTAGGGGAAAAATATCCTGAAACATTTCGTGTAAAATACACACATTCGTGCGGTAGGCCGGAACTGGGCCTGGCGCACTACTAGATTAGTAATACAACGGAATTAAATTTTCTTAATAAATTTCAAAATAGTATCATATAAAGTCCACAAGGTCAGTGACGTAATTTTCTGTAAAATTTGTATTTTGAAATATGCCTGGACAATTGCCTAGACATATTAATTATTATAACTGGTGCGACTAGACACAAATTTTTTCTATAGTGAGAGAAATCAGCCTAATAAAAAATCGACCGATTTAAATGACTAAAAAATATGCGAATAGCTTATTATTTTTCTACAAATAGTGAAATTTTAACTAATAGTTTATTGCCAGAATACCGAGCAGAATACATATACTCATTAGATGATCATACGTATACAGGGTGTTTCAAAAAACATGGGCAAAATGGCACCATTTTTAAGATAATGGGTGTAAAAGTAAAATTTTTATAAATGTAACTTTCCCCTCAAATCTATAATTATGTGAGGCGATTTTGGCAACTTGTCGACCCCCCTTTCCCCCTCGGTGAAATGTCGGAAATTTGGTTCGACTATCTACCTCCCCCTAATCTCACGTGAGATTTTTCAAAATGCGTATTTTTAATGTAAATACGTTAATAGTCTTGATTGTTGGATTTATAAAAAAAATGCCTAAGTATTTTTATTTAAGACTAGTATTTAAAACTTTTAAGAACATAAAACAGCGAGAAAATATAATTTTGTAAGATTAGTTTATCGTACTACCTTGTGTACGAGCTATATTTTAGTGGAGAAACATGTTTATTTTTTTTTCCCAGTTTTCTCAAAATTTTACACTGTTTTTTTGCCCCACGTGAGATTAGGTAAGATTCTGTTCGATCTCCTCTCCCTTCACCCCTAAACGCCTCAACTAATTAATGGACACCCCTAATTTTTAAATCGGATTTTCAATTCAATGAAACTTGGTAAATTAAAACATTGACCAAAATACATATTTTGATGATAAAATTTTGCTACTATTATCGATAAGTGGCGTAGCTTCGGCCAATAATTTTAATAATTTTTTACCATTATTCGGTAATAACTTTGTTTGGTACTAGTAGGTATTATTCATAATTTTATACATAATGCTGATTCTCTGCTTTGTTCTACATAAAAAGGTATTTTTAAAGTACCTCGATAAATTTATTGGATTCCCATATATTTAAATTTTAAATTTGCCTTGAACAAAAAGGGTAATGTTTTAAATTCATAATTCCAATTTTTACCAAAAAATCAATAACGCGAAGCGTAAATGCATGCATTGTAGCAAGGGATAAAATATTTTAATTTTAAATATAAATTAATTTTAAATGTTACTCTCGTACAACACAAGTTTAAAATTAGAATATCTCAAAAGCCGTCAAGTTTATCGAGGTATTTCAAGAGTATTTTTTTATGCAGAACAAAATAGAGAATAAGTATCATGTATTAAATTACCAATAATACGGAGACTAAAAAAGTTAATAATGGTAAAAAAACTGATAAAATTGTCCAAAGCTACCCAACTGATCCATAATAGTAACAAAACTTTATCATATCGCAATTCTGAAAATGTTTGTTTTACACCTTGTATCTTAAAAATAGGGCCATTTTCGAGATATGATTACATAACATCGTTTTCTTATTTTTGGCGTTGTCTCATGTTTTTTGAAACATCCTGTATACTCAAAAGAGTCGAATAAAATTGACGCAAATAATTAAGGCTAAATCGTTCTTTATGTTAAATTATAATGTGTACATTTAATTTTTTTTACAAAATTCAGGCTTTTAATGAAAGAAGATAATAATGCGATAAATACGTAAAGATGCACTTTTTTTACCAACAGGAAGTTTTTAGACAGTCTACAAAGGCCCAGAAACTCCCTGCAGATGCATGTCCGAACCAAAGTTACTAAAAGCTTTTTCTTACAATTTCCAAGTTTTTAATTTAAGAGTATTATTCATATTGCATCTCGGATAACTAGATTTCATTTATTCATTTATTTGTTTTATTTAGGACTTCAACGTAATAAAATTATATTTTGGTCAATATCAACGGTTCAAAAAAAGGTAGATAATAAATTCTTTTCATTAAATTATAGAGAAATTTATCCTCTTTTAAAATATATAAAAATTAATATACCATTACATTTGTTCTTTTTTTAAAAAAAACTCAAAAATTTTCTACCATTTCAGTTAACGCCATCTAGCGGCGACAGCAAAAGTCGAAAATTCAAAACTAAATAAGCGTTTTGTAGTGCAAATTATGCACTTTCATATACTAACCACAACTAATAAGAGATTACAAAACTGATTTTTATTTTGATAAAAAAACAGTGGCATGCCATTTTTTAATGTAATAAAATTATATTTTGGTCAATATCAACGGTTCAAAAAAGGTAGATAATAAATTTTTTTCATTAAATTATAGAGAAATTGATCCTCTTTTAATATATATAAAAATTAATATACCATTTCGTTTCTTTTTTTTTTTAACTCAAAAATTTGCTACCATTTCAGTTAACACCATCTAGCGGCGACAGCAAAAGTCGAAAATTCAAAAGCCAAATAAGCGTTTTGTAGTGCAAATTATGCTCTTTCATATGAGCCTAAGTTTGCTAAAATCTGTCAAAAAAAACGGGAGAAATCTTGGTTTGTTTAAAAAAACAATTGAACCCACCGCTTTATTTTGATAGATAAAACAAAACGTTTTAGACAAAAAATGTAGGGAAAGGGTCAGTAAATATGAAAATCATATCATCGAATACTTTCATTAGACAAAATTCTATAAAAATCCCATTTTTCTACTTGGTGTTGGTTGCTACGCCCTCTAACGGTTGTTGACAAACTCGAAAATAATTTCCAGCAATTTCTTTTGGCGACTTTTATCATGATTTTTTTTTCTCAAATCTATACGACCAATATCCTATGAGATATGGCTGCTCGCTACCCTTAACTGATCACCCTGTACAAGGTGGCGGATTTTCAATATATTTTTATAGTATTGGGAACACTACAAGAGATAGAGCAAATCTGATGGCACGTTCTTAAGTTCGATTTTTGAAACAACTGCACCGTTGAAAACAGATCTCTGCTGACTTGATACATCTCGGAAATACAGGGCGTTTCTTAAATTTTGAAGATTTCAGTAAACTCTCGTCTCTCGGTTGTTAGTGAAGAGAGAAAAACATTGAATGGCATAAATATGTAGAATTTTACGTAGAGTCCGGAAGCTTACTTAATTATTTTTATCAGTTACGGTCTTAAAGATAGAACGCAAAGTTGTCTTATTTT